>BLKR01003409.1:0-147085 GCA_011170035.1 Teleogryllus occipitalis
TGGTTCTCATCAGGATATTGAGGTTCTGTGCGCTTTGACCGAGCAATATCGGCCCACGTTCTTTCGTTAGCTTGTGAACGTCTTTTGTTTACTTCATGATAAATATTTTCACTATCGTTATTTTGTTCCTTCATTGTCATCTCTTTTTGAAAATTACTTCTTTGTTTATTAAGTTTATAATAGCCTTTCTTTTTTAGTATTTCCTGGTATACTTTACAACCTTTATAGTTTGCAGGATGATTGCCTTCACACAGAGCACATGTTGCTTCACTTTGCCTTTCTTTTTCACATTTGTCTGGAGCGTGTTCTCTTCCACACTTAACACACCGAAATGGGTACGCACAGTAGGTTCTGGTATGTTCGTATCTTTGGCAATTTTTACATTGAACTATGTCTCGTCGCTTCATACGCGGTGGTTCAAATGCAACAACACAATTTAACAGTCGGTTAATTTTAAATATTTCTTTGTTATTAGAATTTGGTTCAAGGTCTATGAAGAACAAAGAGAGAGGTAACTTCGTTACCCTATGGCGGACATTTATTATATTTCTTACTTTATGCCCCTCTTCCAAAAGCGCAGCTTTGATATCTTTGACGTCTACAGTATGATGTATATGACGTAAAACAACTCTATACGCACGTTCTTGTTTCAATTGATACGTATAGTAAACGTGTTTGTGGCTTGATAAATGCTTTACTATTGCTCTGTAAGCATCTGGAGTTTTTGGTGCTATTTTGATTTTATCATTTGACAGAGATTTTATCTCGAAATCTTCAGTTCTTAAAGCTTCTTCTATGAACTTTACCATGGCCGGGACATTATTAACATTTGGGACAAATATAGGCGGTACTGTGGTTTTCGAGGAAGTTTCCTCAGTATTTTCTACTGTATCTTCTGCACTGAGTACACCAAACTTATTGTGCGTGGGCACAGTAATAATATTAACATTATTATCGCTAGACGCTGTCTTTTGCCTTACCCTTCTATTTTCTTCCGGGTCGAGGTCGTCTGAGTTCGGTCGTTTTGGTCGAGCTGGTTTGTACGTTTGCCATGAATTCTGGGTCAGGTCCACGGGAAAAGATGAATCTTGATCCATGCTGTGGCTGCCGCTGCTTGTTGATTCTTCTGTTGACATTGCGTTGAGAGATGTAGCTGACCGGGTATTGGTAGCTACGACGTTCTCACTACATGTTGCCGTGCCTCTAATACACTGCAATATTCAATGAATCACAAAATTTGTTGTCTTTGCTGAATTGTTATAGATAATAACACTGTTCCTGTGCACAATTTAAATGTTCAACACGAAACACAAGTTGTTATCGCTTGGCCTCTCCTTATCTTGGCGCGTTCACTGTCGAGCAAGGTAAGGCTACGGAGCGGCGGACACGATCCGCACACCACGGCGTCCAGGCGAGAACTGAAAATCTTAACATTTGGTATATTCCTTTTTCCATTTAGCAAATATCTATACACCTGTCACTACTTCATCACTTGGTGTGAAGAGAACACTCTTACCGAACCCCTAGTACATGAACGTACACGAACAACTTTCTCTTCTCACACCACCTTTTACTAATTCCCCCGAAGATCTCGGCATTCTAGAACTGGGACTCCCGTTTTGGTAGTAGTGAATTACGATGTGGAATTACGATACGACAGAATCATTCACATAAATAATACACACACTTAATATGTTTAGAAACCTTCGCCGATATATCGGACAAATTAGCCGGTTTGCTATCCATGAATAAAACTTGGTGTTCATTTCCATTTTTACGAAATAGAGTGAGCATGTGCACCAAAATTTGTTTTTCGTTAATAATTACGATATTTCGTAAGTATGTGGTTAAAGTGGAGCAGTTCCACTGAATAGAAAACTAATAAATTAAAATTTCACTTCTTTCATCTTGTAATTTAATTTTTTACAGTTATCGCTCAAAGATTGTTTTCAAAAAGATTATAAAACAATTATTTACAATAAATTTATTGGATATTTAGTAAGAGACTACGGTAGAGACAATATCAGTAAAGTCAAGAAATGTGTGAAGTTGACAGTTTTCTCTTTTTACGTGAAAAAATCTATTGCGGGTAAAGCTGTAAGGAATTGTGGGTGTTTAAAGCTGTAAGGAGTTTTTTGTAGATACGACCTAAAAAGCAGAAACGGCAACGTTCATGTTTTAGTATTTATTGAATTGATTCCAAGAACCTTACCTTGTCAGATCTGTCTGGTTCAAAACATAGGTCTCCACTTACAGCATTCATGTAATGTAATTTACCCACTAGAAGTAGAAAAAAATATAGCACGAAGGAAATTCTTCATGCAAAATGTCTTTTGGAAACTACTTGAATAATTTTACCTTGTTTTATTGAAAATGCTCCATGCAAGCCACATTATTTTGATACGCAAAATAACAAGTGGCACTAATGCGTTCTTCACCACAGCCAACATTTCTGAAATCTCCGTGGTAAACGTCATCAGCAGAACGTATTTCCTTATGCATCTTTCGATATTTACGCGTAGTAATTGTCGTTGATTGGAGGAAGGCCAAAACATGTTTTACACTGGCATTGTTGTCTCACTTCCCTTCATCTTTCCTATAATGACTGTGATAGTTTTATGCGCTTAGGAGATAGGATTCTTTGTACGGGTTCAGAATGCTATGCTGAATACATTTACTTAATGAATGCCAAACTGCAATCATGCTTCGGGCTAATTTAAATAAAGCTTATATTAACTCGGAGCAAGCATTACCGTTGTGTCTGCAGTGACTTTACCCGCACGGTCATAAGTTTTGAGTCCTGACTGTGCCGAATTTTGGCACTATCAAGCTAGGTCAAATTCAACCGCTGACTGGAGGAAATTTCTCTTCGGCTCTTTCGGCTCTGATCGTTAGTTTTTGTGATTCCTTCTATCAACACCAGGTGAATACGGGAACAATACACTAACAAACAGGCCACGGACCGCGTGCAATCGTTCCGTCCTCTTTCTTGTCATATCTTCACACCTTAATTTATCCCCCCCCACACACACACACATACATACACTTACATGCACTATTCTACTACACATGTCTGAAACCCAGAAGCTTACGGCTTGTTGCAGCTGGGGTGGTGCCCCTTTGTGGGAGATAACTGGTGTGAAAAATCACGCAAACTGACATGAAATGCCGAAAAGGAGAGATGATGACGAAGAAGGAAGAGATGTGTAGAGTGAAGAAGAATAAGGAATGGGGAGAAGAGGGCGACAAGGAAGGGAAAGGAGAGATGACGGCGAAGGGAGGGACTAAGAAAGGGAAGAGAAGAAGGGGGAAGTGAGGTAAGAAAATAAGAGGAAGGGGACGGAAGAAAAGAGAAAATGAGAAGAAAGGAAGAAGGCAAAACAGAAGAAAGAGAAGATGATGATAAACACACACACACACACACACAGACACACACACACACACACAGACACACACACACACACATGACCGAAAACACTAAATTGGTGATCATCCTAAATTCGGCCATACGCCGCCCAAACACACGCTCCGACGCCTCCAACCAACCGAGCACGAGTTCGAGGCAGGTCGGCGCGGGCGGTGGGAGCAGGTACGGGCGGCGCGGGGCGGGCGAGGGCGGTCGGGGGGTCGGCGGGCGCAAGACGGGCATGCAGAGCGTGCGAGGGGGCGGGGCGGGGCGGGGCGGGGCGAGGGGAGGCGCCTTGCCGGTAAGTGGGTCGTCGGCGACGGCGGTGGCGGCGGCGGTCGCGGCGGCGAAGGTTCGGTGCCAGTGGCCCGCGCACCGCCCATGGACCTGCGTCTGTTACTGCTGCTGCGGCGCCCGCAGCCCGATGACGGTGAGTCGAGTCGCCGCGACGTCCAGCCCCGCCCCGCCCCGCTCCGCTCCGCCCCGCCCCGCCCCGCCCCGCCCAGCCCCGCCCCGCTCCGCCGCGCACGCCGGCCGCTTCCGTTGGTGGTGGGATCGGGTTGTGAGGATGACGCTGCGAATGGCTTCTGGGAATGAGATGGCACTTTCATTCAGTTGTGCAGACAATATTGATCGTAACTGTAGTAGGAGAACTAATCTTGCCGGTTTTGGTTCCTATTTGAATTGGAATACCGTATCGTGTATTTAATTCACTTGTAGCACCTCATAGCTTTCACTTTGTAGTCTTCCTACAGGATTCTTGCAATCTTAGGAAATAAATTAATCCGTATGATGTGTCGTGACATTAACATTTATATCAAGAATTTTTAAAGCATTCCTTTTCATAGAAAGTTCATTTCAGTGATGAACCACGACACTCACTATTTTCGTTTTAAATAAAAGAATCATTTCTGAGCAATGTTTCTTAACTCCAAGTCGTGTGTATTACTTTGTTGTAAGTGTTGTCCCCATGCCCGAGTCCATGCCATCACAATCCGTTTCTTTTGGTGAAGAAGTAGTGTCGAAGGAGATGCAACAAACCGAATGAATTATTAGGAGATCACCACGTGGCACATACAACATATTGGTGTTAATACTTTTACCTTCTTTGACCACGAAGTAAAGTACTAAAATTCTGAAATCGAAAGTGTTGATTTTTCGGTTGAAAATACTGCAATGTGTGTCTCTGAAATAAAAAATAAAAATGGATAATTATTGCTCTAACTTCTTCGAATACTTTATTAGTCGGAATCCACGTTTCACGAGAACTTGATACGTAAAATCGTGTTTCCAGTAGAACGTCTTTCTGTGGACAACACGATCTCTTTAATTGTTCAAAGGATTATCTCTAAAATTGATTTCCATTTTCGATCTAACCGCACTCGAAGCACTGTGAATTTGAAACGAATCTTTTTGTTTTGGGGAGTACTTTGCATGAACTCCAAGGAAATTTTCAAAATGTTCTCAAAAATGGTTAAAAATTGATTGAAAAAAAATGATTATTTTCTTTTCGGTTAAAGCAAGGTTTTCTTATAAAATTAGCTCATGTCCAACTTACCTTAAATTCTCTTAATTTTTGAAAATTGCAAACGTTAAAAGCCTTGACAGTGATTTCTTATATCTACAAAATTGAAAACAGATTTTCTTAATGAAATCTTTTCTTCAAAACTAGATATTCATTTAATGTTAAACAATAGGTTTTCACAATATGGATTTTTTGCGTAATTTTGCGTGAAAAAGGCAATGTTAAAAATACGTAAACAAAAATTTTCTGGAAACGCCTCCAAATGTTTTCTTTAAATATTTTAATTAAATGCAGTAAGGTTTACTTAATAATAATATGGCATATATCATATTTTCATTGAGACTATTGAAGTTTTGATAATTGCAAATGTTCAAAAAAGGTTTGCCAACTTCCTGCAACTACAATATTCAAGGTAGATATTTTTCTTGACTAATTCAGTTCTGGAAAATGTAATCTTTGAATAATGTCATTTTAACTAATTTTCAAAGTATGAGTAGTTTTCGATTAAATTTAAGTGAAATGGTGATATTTAAAAATTGCGTAAACAAGTTTTTTCTCAAATCTGCAAACGTTTTTTACTCTAACAACATCTTATTTTCACTCAAATCTTTTAATTATCCAGAATTTAAAATGTTTAACTTTATTTGTGAAGCGTCCTAAAGGTAATTATGCCAATACAGGCAATTATTGTGGTTATGCTAGCTTCTTTCTAAACCTACATACCTGAATTCGATTGCAGGGTGGTTAAATATGTTTGCGAGTTGGGAAGTCTTTTGCGGATTCGTGTGGTATTATAATATTATGTAAACGTTAAAAGTGATGAGAAAAACGACACTACTACTAGTAGCATTACCTATTTGAATATTACACATTAGATATGTATTTGATTTTTACAATGATGATTTCTTTCAGATTATAATGATAAGATGTTTAATTGAAAATAATAATGAAAATAATAGTTGTAATACCTCCTACTGAGAGTTTCAAAAGTTGACATTTTTGGTCATGCCGTTAATTTTAACTGTCCACAGAAAAGATGAGTGTTGCAGTTTCTTTGTCTTCTTACAAAAAGTTCCAAACTTTATTGAAGCGTGTGGTCCGAGGTGTTGTTCGTCGATTTTTTAAAGGATATTTCTTTATTCGTGACCTTGCTGTGATTTAATAAAAGAACTTTCTTTCTACGGTAAATTAAATCTCAACAGAAATGTATTCTCGGATTCTGGCATCTAAAATATTTAACCTATTTTTCTGACAAATATTTCAGGTTGATAGCATTGGTATTAATTGACGAGTTTTAGAATAAATTCTTGACATTGTATATATAAAACAAGTTAAATATGTTTTAATTTTTGGGAGAATAAATTCTCGATTTTAAAATTCAAAATAACTAAGAGTTTTGATTAAAAAATACAGCAAGGAATGGTGGAAGTTTGCGAGTGTCGAGTCAAGGAATAGTGGAGAGTGGTTGCCACTACTCTCGGGAAATGTGGAGCTGACTTGAAATCGTGGTCAGCCCATGCTATATTAACTGCGATTCCTATCCGACTGCGATTTCCATTTATGACTTTTAATTTCTCTTTCTTATCGGCTTTCGTGAGTAGAATTCCATGTTGTGGAAGACCCTTGCCCCGACATGACATCTCTTAATACTACTTTTCATCATTGCACAATCTCGAGAAAGGCTGCAAAGCGTGGACCCTATTGAACTATCTCAAGCTTGTCTCGGGAGCTCTGTCAATCTACTGGTGATATTTCACTATATTTGTAGAGAGATGGCTAATATTAGCAAATAGATGATTGTGAATTGACTGTCGACCAATTGAGGATTCATCCAATTTCTTCAAAAATAGTATTATCAAGAATTATGAGTCGTATTATTACCCGGTCACGTCCAAGTCTATGACAATAACATAAAAGTAAATCACAAAATATGGAAATTAATATTTACTGCTTTGAATATTTTGCACATATCTGGCAGGTTTTTTAAATAATTTTGCCAAATAGTGCACTAATGCAATTTTAATTGCAATAAAGTACAAATTTACACCAAAAAAATTCATTAAAAGTGAAAAATTAGAATGAAATTCATTGAAAGTGATCACTTGCACAACTGGCTTTAAATATAATATTGGTTAAGTTAGGGCCTAAGCTTCTAAGGGACATTTCAGCTACTGACAAACTCAAATATTGAATACTTCGCGACATACCATTGTATTATTTTATGTGAAATCAATGCTCAACAATGCCAGCAAAATATCAAAAGTGTCAAAGTTTATAATAATTACAAACCAAACCATCATCTCTTCATAGGATTTGGATAATTTCCAAAGACTTATGGTCCTTGTCCTTTGCACGAATTTAAAACAGTTATTATCATCAACAATTGTTTTTCATACATTAGTAGTAGCCTTTCAAAATACAGACATATCACTAAAGCTTCCCATAAGAAAATAGAAATATCACACAAATGAATATACATTTGTATTATTGAATCGTGAGTTTCATTACGGTTATAAATGCTGTACTACGAATTAATTTATACACAATATACCTCTAAATTTGTAGCACTAAATGACATTCGCTTGTATACATATTATAGATATTATGCACTAGCTGTTATAAATCTATATGTCGTATAAAAGATAAGTACTACCAACGATTTGTTAATATACACAAATTTGTAAGATCTAATAGAGATGTAAGAAAAGATTAAAGTAAGAATTTTAGGTGCTTACAAAAGGGTCTGAAACGAAGCTTATGGACCTTGCAACGAATGTATCATAACTATAAACATTGTTTGAGACATCATCATAAATATTTGGTTTGGATCGTGTGCGTATGACATCTAGATGTTCCGTCAGAGGACACATCTGGAGTGTGTGCTCATAACTAATATGAAAGTCTGTCACAAATGCTTCCGTAAACTATTTCTCTATAAATGCTATGAAAATTTTGATATCATTTGACCTGAAGACATACTAGAAAAAGTTTTTTACTAGAAAACTGTAAAATGTATTTGGAAGTTTTCAACTGTATTAGAACGTCAGTTTCTCTAACCTTTGCACAAACGCAAGAGAAATTGACGTGCTAAGACACAAATTTTCTTTATCTTAGACACACAGATAAATTTAGAAAAAAACGAGTGAGTATTAAGAACTTGATGTCTTTTAAGATGCGTATTCGAAGATAAGAGCATTATTTCTCATCAAAGATGTTTTCTCATTTGAATAGTAACACGTTTTTGAAACACTAATAGTAAAAGTTTCTTTTTTTATTGATAACTTAGAAGTAGAAAATTATGTATATTCAAACGAATAATATGACACAGAATTTCCAAGAAACTATGTCGCAAAAATATTTAAAAATAATTAGTATTTACCAGTCGGAGCTTTTACTTGTGATTACTTGTGATTGACTTTGACTTGTGATTTTCAAATAAAATCAAAATAATTATGATGGCATTGTTTTGTTTCGTTGAACAACTTCACAATAATTAAGAAATTAATTTAAAGAACTATCTTCTGTAAAATCGAAAGTGAGTTTGTAGCGAATCCGTATTTTCCCGACATAAATCCAAGTTGAGCCTCGTGTGTCCAGCCGATCGAGTTTGCCTACCTTGTTGACAACTAAACCGGACCAGTGAGGAAGTCAGGAAAGCCAGAGTAACAGGAATAGTAGCGCTAAAAATATGTTGTATCACAGCGCCCACGTTAAGGCCAAATTCTTGATCACGCAAAACAGTAATTTGAACGTAGAGCAGCAACCTTGTTAACATTTCTGGTTGATAAATCACCCAACCTCTAAAAAATAGGTTTTGTGAATTGAAAACTCCATAAGCCGATTAATATTATCAGGTTTACCACGGAATTGATTGTAGAAAAAATTCAATAACCGTAATTATAGTATTTTTAGTTTTTGGTATCGCTGTAATAATTATTACATTTAATGAGGGCATTCGCCACAGAAATGGAAGTTCTAATGGTGATAATTATACAGTAAACAGACTGAACTTGTAGATGACGTGTCACCGCTCCAAACATAAAATAATGGCGTCGAAATTCTAGAATCTAAAAGTAGCAAATTATACTTGGATTTATTTACAGTTGCCCCTGCCAGGTCATCAGCTGTTACGATGTCATCCAATCGGGAGCTTGAACGTCATCACAGTGAGTGCACTGTAGAGTGTGTAAGCTCCGTATTGGATGATACCGTAGCAACTGATGACCTGTCGGGGGGAGGGGGAGGCTATAAATAAATTCAAGTATACTCTGTATACAAGCTAGATCTCTGAAGTATTCTTTGAAATCTTAAATTACCTCTATTCATTCTGCTGAATATGCCCTTAAACCCCAAAGATCTCTTATTTTTCTACGTCGTAGTTTCATTACTCACGACTCATATGTTTTAAATATATTAAAGGTGGTGCTTTTTCAAAGTAATTAGAACAAACTTAGACATTGTCTACTATCGTGTCATTATATTTGATTGTCATAAAATATTTAAAAAATAAAATTAAAAGGACAAATCAAGGACAAATTTTGAATAATAATTGTCGCAAATAGACTATAAAATTACCTGTTACATAACAACATACACATTTTGTTAGATGTGGCAATTTCTTTAGGACATTTTAATTTCAGAAACTTTCTGGTCGTATCAAAAATATGTGTTGTACAGCTTAATTTATCGTGAAATATCTGACTAAATAAAACTGTGTATCACAAGAAATGTTCTCTTTTTTCTATTCAACGTTTTTCAAGTGGAATAAAATCATAACTATGTCTTGATATGAATGTGTAAGTAGAGTATTCTCCTGCAAGCTGTCTGATTATTTGCCTGTATGTGATACCGAGTGTTCATCAGCGTGCTTGCCCGTAAATTCAGGAATCCTTCCGGCTCTCTAATATGAACATTTCATCCCAAACTACCATCGCTAAATCCGTACACAGACTAGGAACACGATGCTACCTATTTCCACTGACTGTTAATATTCCTACGTTGAAATGGATCCGTCGCAATATTGACGCCAATGCGTGACTGAAGCCAATATTCTACAATCTCTACCATTGGCGAAAATCAAATATGTTACTGTGTGTGAATGAAAAGTGAAAGGTATTAGCAAACTATTTTTAAAATATTTGAAAGAAATTGGTCGATGTATAAAATTGGATTAAAACCCAAGTACAAAAATAACTGATTTAACTTCAAAAGAAGAATGATTTTTTCATGTTTCATTTCTTTTCTTCTTTTTTTGTTTCTGAGTATCTCATACTACACTTGGAAAATTATTTGCACTAAATGACCGATAAGAAGACAGAATTTTGCTTTAATGTTTCTTACTTTATTTAGTGACAATAAAAATGGCAGAATTCTCATTTATCTCTGAGTGGAAAGTGAAATAGGTATGTTATTGAAAACATTAGTAATTTTCTCTTCCTGCTTGATTTTTCAATATTAAATTCATGGACATATAAAATGATAAATTCTGATAATTATACCTCTAGAATATCTTTTTTGATATTTGCATATCCGTTTTTCAAACAAAGAGAGAGAAGAAAAGACAGGACTCACAGACCATATCAGATCTGCTTTAGTGAAAGTATGTTTAGTTTCCTCGAATTCCTCTCTCCTGTGTTTGCTTTCCATCTATATGGACCACGCAATGCATTTCAGATTTTCATCATTAAAAGCTGCTTAAAGCAGATAGTAGCTTTCACTACCTTTTTTTTGGAAACGCATCTATAGATCATCTGTTTTTTATTGGTACCTGGCATAGAAGTCAATCAGCGAAGCGCAGGTGCCTTGCGTTTGCCTCGGGTTTAGACACAGGTGCATTCATACTGAGTCTGGGAGTAGTTCATCTTTATACCGAAGTACATAACCTCTACCATCTGATCCTATACTGCAAAAGTATACCACGTGCTGCAACCACCTGCTACCTTTTTACACATATTATTATTATTATTATTATTATTATTATTATTATTATTATTATTATCATCATCATCATCATCATTATTATCGTTATTGTTATTATTTTCATTTTTATTTTCTTTATTCACAATTTTCTGTTTTTACAATGATCCCACATATACAAATCGAAGTGTGAGTACATTTTACATGTAAATGATTATAAAACTTATAGTAATTACAACGCAAAATTTTATAGAGGTTACAAAAAGAGGCCATGCCGCCAATCGAATGGATTAGGAAATATCACTTTCCTGCCTACAGTTTTTTGGCCAGTGTTGTTCCCAGACGGACGGACAAACGAAAATTCGACAGACGTCTTTCTGCAAACCAATTTTTCTGCCAGCAGTGCAAGAAATATTGACTATGTGCAATCTCGTCACAGTGTTCAGGAGAGGTGTGTTCGTGGCTCTTGAACACTATAAACCGTCATCTCGTATTCTGTGGTTCATATATGTATTCGCACACACGATGATGGAATTTGCAGATTTCATTTTCTTAATGTGTAGACAAATTTACATTGCTTCAGGCTACCGACACACGAGCGTCGAATGAAGGAAGTTAAAGTGCGTCCATCATGGTGCAGCAAGAACGCATATGGACCATGGCCTAAAAGACAATTGCAGTGACATCTGTTGCCAATAATGCCAATAACGTACGTCGTCGCGTAGTAGACAGTTAAGTGCTAGACGGCTGTTTTGTTTCTTGGACGGATGTTTTGTTTCTGACGGACGTTATGACTTTTAAGCATCCATGGCGTGCAATACACATGGAATACGTAACACGTACGTTAAACCGCGTTGAACAAGACGCGTACGTTTCTCCATTCATAAAATGAAATAAATCAACATTAAAAGATAAAATAATGATATGCAGATTCTGAAATAATTAAAATATTTCCCACCATCATTGCATAATTCCAGAAAGACGGTGTAAAATATTACCTTCAAAATACGATCCCTATTAATAGGATAAACCCACCAACCACACCTTCTCCTCTTTTCTAATGTACGTTTCAAGTCCACAGGGTAAATGACGTCCTTTACGTGGCGGCGATCATGCCCAAGTGTCCTGCCAACCAAGGGTCATCAAATTAACGTTCGTCGACGAAGTTTTGCGATGCTCGTGTGTCAATAGCCTGATTGAGGCATGTCAAGGTCGCAGGCAAGGTAACAAGCTTCCTAGAGCTCGCAGGCTCTGCGTCGACAGAAATTGGCGCGAGATTTAAAAGCAAGGGTTGTACATATTGCTACGAAGAAGCGGTAAGTCATTGGTTACCTGTCTCATGACAGTCTTTGGGAGAAGTTACTTCACAGTTATGGTCATAAATTGAGTTAAATCAATTCCCATTTTCTCTTTAAAACTAATAAATGATTCATTCAAATAAAATACTACATCAGTCACATTTCAAATTCTCAATTGAGAGTAAAATTGAAAGCAATGAATCAAAAAATCTTTATTTTGTAATTCTGTTTACTTTAAGAGTGATATAAAAACATTAACGTTGAGGTTAGTTAAGAGTGATATAAAAACATTAACGTTGAGGTCCTTGCCCATACGAGCGCCGAGCTCCCAAGGCGGGCAAGTACCTTGTGCGGGCGCGGTTTGACATACCTGGCCTAATTCACTGATGCTAGTTTACTCCCCCCGTACATCAGCAGCACACCTAGTCTCCATCCTCCACGCTCAAAATTGCGTTGACCTCCCGTATGCTTCACAGTCGTTTGCATTGCTCTCTGTTTCCAGCTATAACTCTGTGACAAAGAAGGTGAACATCGATGCCCTCATACGTGTACATCCACCTGTGCTAAATAATGTGAAAGTTGCAGTTTTTATTCACTTCTGTTATAAATATTTAACTCATTTACCTTTTGGTATGTGTCATGAACGAAATGTGTACACATGTACTTCATTCACAGAATATCAGTAACATTAGTATTACTCTCACACTTATGTCGTGGTGGAAATATACGCCCTGTTTTTAATACTCGTATGTCGACGCGGAGTGTTTGATATCACTGCTATTCAACGAAACTTGAAGCAGGGTTAAATTGCATTAGCTCACGCATAACGGTTAAAGTTTGAATACGAAACTCACTAAGGCCTCCATTTTTTCGTGAACTTCGAAAACGGGCACTACCAAAAATTACAATCCACCTCTTGTTTTGTTTCTTCGTTCTCTCAAGGATCCCCTACTTTTATTATTGCAAATTATCCTTGATTTTGATTGACTAAACATAGTTTTGCTGAAAAATTATTTCAGCAGGTCGTCGACTCGGGCCAAATTTTGCCGAAATGTGGCGAGGCAGTCATGTATGAGGTCGTACATATTCTGTCACAAACACTCATATTATTAATTTATTTATATACTGTCATTGTCTTAAGTCAAATCGAGATAAGTGTCCTAATAATTATTACTTAACCTGCAAAACTCACGTAAATAGCACAGCTAGTGAATGCAAAAACGACCAAACGTTTAAAAATCAATTCATAAGATGAACTAGGGTGCTGAAAAATTCTTCTCCTACAAACCTACAGAAGCATTATTAGGTCCAAAATCTACTACAAAAGCATAATATGTAATTCGTCTGTAAAAAATATTGACAAAATTGATGTATCACATCAAACAGTAAGAATATTTTCGGGTCGCTTTCGTACCACACTAATAAGAAGTGTTCTGATCGAAAATAATCTGACGTTCTATTTCTATTCTAAATAAGATGGACTTAAACTGACGTTTTATTTCTTAACTTTCGTTCATATCTACAACAAATCAAATCTACGACATTCTACCAAACCTGTAAAATTCTTGGAACTTTGTAATAGTTTAAGATACACGTATATTTATGTTCCTTTTTATCCTTTTCATTTTCTTTTCATCTTTCCGACATTACAATTCCCGAATAAATGGCAGTCTAACATTTTTCTTATATAATTTCTATTTGTTTCAGGTGAGTGTCCTCGAATTTACCAGTCATAATAAAAGTTTCCGACGTTAAAACGAGACAGCAAAGGTAAGGTTTTGGATATCACTTCTGATTTAATTTTTAAGATGTAATGGGCAAAAATACTAGAAAAAATACCCGTGACATTTTAGAAAGGTTTACATTATCGTACCCTTACCTTGTAAAAAAATAGTCGAATTTAAATGTACCTCGTGTTATTGGGTATTTTATTTGTTTGCCGAAGAAATAGTATAGAACTACTAGTATCTGTTATGTCGTCAATGAACTTCGTTTTTTATTGTGTGTGTCTGACGACCTTAAAATACGTGGCATAACTGGTACATGTGATTTACAGTCACTGCTTGTCTGATAAGCACACAACGAAATGCGTGGAATTTACAGTTTACAAACAGAATTTGTTCCTATTTTCGTGAGATTGTGTTATTTTTCTCGCCTCAGTCAGTTTTATCGCATTCTTTTGCATTCATTATTACCTCCTATGTACTAAGTCCATTAAAAATACCAAGTTTGAAATGTGGAGGAACTTCAACTTCTTGTGAAAAAGCATTGTAAATATACCCTTATCTCATTCTCGGAATTTGCAATTAAATATTGAGCTCTGTAAGCGTATGTTTGTGTGTTTGTAAAAGAGAATGCAGAAGACAGTGAAGGATAAGGTTGTAAAGAGACAGGGAGAGAAGAAAACAGGATACAAATATAGAAGAAACTGGAAGGAGGGAAGGGAGTGTGAGAGATGAAAGCACAGTCACAAAAAATAGAAGAAAAAGAGAGACAAAAAAAATCAATATGTTTGAAAAATACAGACATAGGCACAGAGACGTAGGGAAGGAGAGTTTAAAGTGAAGAGAAAGAGAGGGAGGGAGAGAGATGGAGAAAATGAATGAGAAGTGTGATGGAGAAAGTGGGTGAGAGGGAGAAAGATGGAGAGAATGAGTGAGAGGGAGACAGGTGGAGAAAACGAGTGAGGAGAGGAAAAGGAGGAAAATGGAGAGTGCGAGGGAGAGAGAAATGGAAGGAGTAAGGGAGATAAACATTTAGAGATTGAGAGAGAGAGAGAAATGGAACTGGAGAGAGTGAGAGAGATGGAACTAGAGAGAGTGAGAGAGATGAAACTGGAGAAAATGAGAGAGATACAAATGGCGAGGGAGAGAGAGAGAGAGCGAACGATTGGCAAGAAGGTCAAAAAAGAGGGAGAGAGGTATAGATAGAAGGGGGTGATATAGATCGCAATCGAGGAGGGAACGTGAAGCGAATAGAAGGAAAGGTCGAGTGACAGACACACCCAAAGCACGCGTGGCTCGAGCACACAAATTCGTGCGTGTACGCTGGCATGCGTTCGGCGTCTCGCCCTTCGTCGCACGTGTCGGGAACCAACTCTCCCCCAGGCCAGTGCTTTCAACTTTCCACTCTTGCTTATCGACACGTTGCCCTTTCGGCGGCCCTTCTCCCCTCGCCCGCATTACGCAAGCCACCCTCCCTCCGTGGCCTTTTCTCGCGCCCCCCCCCAGTTCATTGTACGGTTTTGAGGACAAAATCTCCTTTCCATTGTTTTCAGAGCACGAACATCGAAGAAACCGGAACGTACGCCAACGTGTAATTCGGGGAGTGCCGTTGAATGAATTGCGGTTCCATTGTAGGCCATTGATGGGTATTTATTTGTTGAGTCAAAAAACAGTCAAAAAACTGTATGTGAAGTTTGGTGGAGAAAATCATCTGCGCACGCTTTCTTTAGTTCCAGAATCCCTTCCCAACAATTTAACTATAAATAGTTGAAAGAAGAAAAAAGCTTTTAAAGAATTAATATAATAATAATAATAATAATAATAATAATAATAATAATAATAATAATAATAATAATAATAATAACATCATTTAAAAATGCGCTAAAGTAACATTTGAAAAACTAGACATTTTCGTTCGCGAGTTATACAAAACTTATTAGCAATGGTAAACGAACTGCAGATTTGATTTTTCTACTCTACTAACAAAATAGTAACGCACCCTCAGCTCTACTACTACCACCACTACTACTTCAAGCAAAAGGAGACCTCAACAAAACGTGCGCATAGTGAAACCTGCTCAATGCATGAGGGAAATTGGACAAACAAAACAGAACACATGCACAGAATAAATGTACGGAACTGTTGCAGTCATTTTTGAAGTAGTGTATTTAAAGTCAAGGTGTTTGAAAGGTGGGAAAATAGTTTCGAGTTTTTAACTGCAGCTTAGAAGTTCAAAAATTCTGAAAAACATTACAATAATTTGTGTTTTAAGAGAAACGTTTGAGATTTTTTAGTCTGTTCCATGGTTCTAAGACAATTTTTTTTTTCAAAAATATGTTTTTATGTTTGAATTTGGATCTGAGAAAATGTCAAAAAAATGTTTTTCGGATAGTATAAGTTGTTCACTTATTTATCGTATATTTGAGTCAGATAAAATACTGTTCTGTTGCCGAAAAATATTAAATTTAAAATAATATGTTTCTGGCTGTAGAGGGGTGTGGGTGGTGGGACGGGGCTAATAAACATTTTAAAAATATTATTTTAATGCTCTTATTATAATGTAACCACTCAGATGTCATTTGGTTTAGGGGAACGTTTTACCATCTTATCCGGGGTAACCTTTGTGTACCGATTTTATTTCTCTAATGTCATCTGGCAATGCGCTGTAAAGTAACGTTCATGTATTGTATGTGGTACAGGAAATACTGCCTTCCTAGTTCTAAAAGGAGAATCTTAGATTGAGTCATTGATATGCCCAGGCGGGTCAACTACTAAGATCACTAGTCTCGTAAATGTGTGCATTTTTCTTCTTCGGGACTTCACTAGATGGCGCACAACAAGGAACAAGAATGATCTTTTTTTAAATAATCCCCAAATCACTGAAATACACTACTTCCTTGTGATATTTATCACAATCACCTATTAGTCAGGAAAGAGAATTAAATTTATATATAAAGTATCCCTGTCCTAACTTTCCTTGCTTTCCCCGCGTTGCCCGATCCACCCACGTAAGTCTACCCTTTCCCGTCCCGCCCTGCCTTACCTAGTCTCGATGGCTTTTTCAGGTTGGTCTTGAGTTTTGAGCTTCTCTATTAAAAGCCTTATCGAAAAATATTTTTAAAAAATTGATAGGCTTTCAGAAACGTTTAACAATTTTTGATGAAATTCCTCGCCGGGTTCGAGATATTGGCAAAAAACAGAAAGTGTACCCACTTTAATGTTTCTTAACGAGATAAAAAACAAGAATGGGAATAGTTTTTGACATTTTCTATAAAAAGAAACTTTTGTCTTCTTTTGACGATCTAGGATACACACTTTCATGAATGAAAATTGTACAATTGTATGTAAAAAATATTCTTTATATAATAGAAAATAATCTGAAAAAAATTGTCTAAATTTTACCTCACGTAATATCCTACGTATCAATTCTCTGGTTTAGCCTAAAAGTGACCGACAAACATTGTAAAACAAATGAATGGGTTTTACATAAAGTAAAAAGCACATGAAAATATAAAACGGCAGTGATTTTTAAATTAAAGACTGCAGTTTTATCTAATTAGACAAAAACTTCATCTAAAGAAAGTCTGTGTAACTTAAATCCATATTTGAAACAAAAACTTTATTTTAATCGCAATTCTTATTTTAAGCACAACTCTTATTTTAATCAATATCTACTCTAACTTTCCATGTTTTAACCAATAGTACATTTAACATATTTAAGTAACGTATTTATTTTAACCAAATCTTTATTTTTACAAAAGTATTTCATTCAAAACCTTTATTTCATCAAAAACATTTATTTTAATCCCAAACCTTCATTTTAACGCAACATATTTATTTAATTCTTAAAGCTTACTTTAACTCAAAAACCTTATATTAACAAAATATTAAGCAAAAAATACTGAACAAAAACTTATTTAAATTAAAACAAGTTAATTTTATGTTTTTAAAAAATGTCTTTGATAACCCTAGAATTCACTAAAATAATGTTGTGTATTTTAGAATTGTTTTAATTAATATTGGTATTCGAAAGTATCATGACACTAGCTCTTTTACATCATTATCTGACGAGTTGTATTGAATCCATTCTTTCGACTCGTGAATCAAAAATGTATAAAGCCGTTCTCGTTGAATATGTATCATCGAATGTGTTCCAGAGAGATCGTAATCGAACGTAGGCTAATCAAAGAAGAATTTAAATATTAAGCATTGCAATTGCATGATGTAAATGCAACATGATTCGTAGTTTTTATAGTCATACACAGAGATTTTCAACATTTTAATAACTAGATGGAAAAGCATCGGAAATGGTTGAGGTATATGAAAATGTATAATTTACACTTGAACCGTGCACAGAAATAACAATGCTTCAGTTACATATGCATACTTATAAATAGTATACTAATAAATACTTTTAGATACTTCAAATAAATAGATAGAAAGGGAGAAGTATTCACTTCCAACCAATAGTTTTTACCATTTTTTTGTTAAAGATAAATCAGGCAAGTGGTTTCATTTATATTATCTTGGTGGATAAACAGAATTTAGTTCTTTAATAAAACTCACCAATGAATCCCTTTATCAAAGGAAATTTGGGTCGGTTCAGTTTTCTATTATTGATCCTTTAACTGATTCTTTGAGAAATGAACTTTGAAAATCAGCAGTAGTCATGATCTCGAATTTTATTTCCGAGAGTCATGCAAATTTCAAGAATATACGAGAGACGGAAGGAAAATCGTAACTCCGGAATTATTTTCTCTCATCTCGTCTTATGTAAGCGTATATGAGCTCGCCATAGGAAGGTGGGTTGCCCTGAGCGTGGATTGATTTTTTTTAGTTATTTAAGATCGCATCAACATCTAGGTCATTATCGACCACTATTGCAGTTAACGGTATGGTAACAATGAAGATGAAACGATATGGTGATGACTAGGGGTGAAAGGACGAACACAAATACAACTATGTCCCGCGACCTTGCGGTCCGAGATCGCTACGACACTACTGCCTGAGCGATCTCGGACACTGGACCCATAGGATTTATCTTTATTACGTGTTTCCGGACGTGTTCGGTTGATGCCCTGAGCCACCTCAGCCGAACCTGTGATTGGGGGCTGTATTACTACCTTCTGACTATTCCTCATACTGCGATATTGTACGAAAGCTGTATTATCGTAGTATAGTTTATAATAATTTAATTATTTACGTAATTTAGACGGGTACGAGTTCCTGTAGCGTAATCATCTATACAAAGGTTGCGATTGTAACTGCAACTTCTGTATCGTTAACGAATGTTATTGTTGCGCTAAGATTTTTCTTACATATGTAACAACAGGTACCTATAACCTATAGATAACATTAATATTTAACATAAATAAAAATGTTTCATTTTTATCTCGCAAGTTCTTGATTATCAGTAAATTTTAATTAATGAAATCCTCCAGCAGCTTCCAAGTAGCGTGCACAAGTATAAAAGTGTTTTTTCAGCACACGATTATTTACATTTTTATTCCAGTGCATGTAGAGCAGCCCAGTGTTCCTGGACTTATTGTCTTTATTTCCTCCTACGTGGTAGGTCTCGCACAAATCGCTACTCTGAAGAATGCTGCTTACTTGGGCGTACGTAGGCAGATGCTAGTTCTTCTAATAATTTGAAGATGTAATCTCGGTGAGATATTTCCCTCTGGCCATCTCTCTGTATAATATACAGGTATCTATGGCTGCCATATCGAGAACATTGAAACATACATGCATTGATCACCATTTACTCCCGAATTTCACATTGTTCAAGCGCGGCATTTTAATTAAGTATGTCAACGTCACATGTTGTTTCATTGTAGAATTGTAATTTCTGGAAATTTCTGGGAGCTGGTTTCATCATTAGTTACAGTTTGAGACCATATACTAGCAATCATGCTTTCACATTCCTTTCCGTGATAAGATGTCAAAGGTGTTAGACAAATCCTAACACCCGTCAAAATGACTGGTATTCGTCCTTTTAGAAGTATTTGTAAATACCGTAGTTAAATTTTACTGCATATGACTAATTTTCTTTAAATGTGTAGAATATGATTAAATATTAAAAGCCACAAAGAGCTGAATTTACAAACCACATGTATTGTTGTGAATTATAGATCAAAAGTGGGTCACCCGTCAAGATGACAAGTGCTGTTCTCCTAGTGTTAAAATGCCAGAGACTAAATATTTTTCTTTCGATTTCTATGCGCATTGAAAAGTTTGTGATATAGATAGAGGAAATAAGGAAACATCCAGGATAGGAGCATAAATTTGGTTTTGCGACCAGAAAGTCCACATGGAGGGATCATTCTAACGTCAAGACTTAATAATTTCTGCCTCTTGGAAGATATAATATTTGTTAACTACTTGCCCGTCTGAAGTCAAATTTTACAAAACGGAAATCAGTGCCAAAATACGAGTTATAAGAACACAAGTACTGTTTCATGGATCTCATGGTCTTGCAAAGTAGGGTCACCGACACCTCCCGCGTTATAATACGCACTTCACTAATGGGAATAATAACCAGGGCAGTTGATGCAGCTGGAAATATAAAATAATAAAGCAAGCTATAAATAGCAAAGCTTTCTAAAATTGTAGGCATAACAAGAATTTGCTTTGAACGGCTGTAGATGTTCATAAACGATTATTTAGTTATATGGAGCAAAAGTTTAATTTTTCTAATAAAATTCTCTTTCTAAAAATTAATAAATTAACATATTATTCTCATTTTCAAGCTATTTAATTATGAAAATTTTGCAATGACGTTTGAAATATTAGAGGGGTGTACGTATTAATACAATTATATGGATGTTAGAAAATATCAATTCAATTTACAAAGAGAGCATGAAAGTCTGTTGTACTACTGGTATATTACGAGGTTCATACAATTCGCTGTAACTTGAATGTACGCATTTGCAAATAGCAACACTGCTGACGTATTCCGTTTCAAATACCTCCAACCACTCTGGCCACCTGAAAAGCGCAATTAACATTGCATCAAACGGCCTTCACCCCTTCTCCCTAAGATCGATGAAGCATCCATGAAACCCCATTTACGGCCTCGTCGTCAGTCGACGTCGAAAATCCCACAATGACTTCAGCGACTAGTGACATTGTCGGCCATTTGCGTTGAACGAGGATAGAGTGGCATCGCTGCCTACAAACCTCTCTCTGATAGACTTACCGGCTTACTCGCTGCTGATGGCTCCGGACCTGCAATCGCGTCGTCCGGGCAACGCGATTGCCGAGCGCGTCCCGACCACCTCCCTCGCGCCACCCACGCAATGCCTACGCAGAGGCCTCCATTTACAACATCGTTAGCGAAAAAATAAATACACTAGCCCGTATAATTGGGCGCGATTGTATTTTGCGAAGGAGAAAGACGAGAAAATAAAGCAAAAGGTTGCTAACTGTTGCTGGTATTTTTATTTTTCTTGTTAATTAGAATGCCAGTTGGAGTTGCATTCAAACTTTTACAGACATTTTTATATTGGTCATTACATGTTTTGGCGTATGGTTCTTTTTTCCTGTAACATAAGACAATATAGCCTAGAGGTGCTACGTCAGCACAAACTTTCTCGCATTATTTCTAAATTTGTACTTTTCGAAAACTCTGAGAGAAAACGAAAATGGAACAACAATATAATATTTTGAAAATATTTTTAAGTACAGTATCATCCCGAAAAAATATCAAAACATATATTCCTACTTATATTAGTTTAGTTTAATTAGTTTTCTTTTATTATACGTATACATATTTCATTCACATCTTACATGTTCTTTATTTTCCGTACTTTGTTTCAATGAAAACAGGCGTATTAAATTCGTGTACTTTCACAGAATCCATTCATTCGTTTCCGCCGTCTCAGTTACCTAAATCATTAAACCCACGTTAGACACGTGGCTTACTTAAAAACGCGTACAGAACGTATTCGGTAAATTAACCCGCTAAAACTTGCTACTGCAATTTACGAACATTTCTTTTTCAGAAGTACTCCCGTCAACCGCCCGTCAGCTCGTCCGTTCGCCCAGGTTCCTCGCTTTCAGACGCGCTCGTCTGCATGAACCGCACCGAAGCTCGGGCGAACGACGCAGTTTGATCAATATTAAGAGGCGCATTACAGGCGTTTTTAACGGGCGAGGCGCGGTGCGGCGGGCGCGGACCACTCCAGGGAGCCCTTCTGCTTCCTTTCGGACGGGAACTAAGAGCTGTTATTAGTGCAGGGCGCGAGGACCGGCGCGGAAGGGCGAAGGGCGTGGTGGAGAGGGTGGGCGGGAGGAGGGGAGCCGAGGAGACCGCGCCGTCGCGACCGACACTTGTTGCTGCCCGCGGCGCCGGCGTCGGCCGAGAGGACCACGAGGACGGAGACTGGAGGACGGAGACTGGAGGTCGGAGACTGGAGGACGGAGACTGGAGGACGGAGACTGGAGGACGGAGACTGGAGGACGGAGACTGGAGGACGGAGACTGGAGGACGGAGACTGGAGGACGGAGACTGGAGGACGGAGACTGGAGGACGGAGACTGGAGGACGGAGACTGGAGGACGGAGACTGGAGGACGGAGATTGGAGGACGGAGAGGATGAGGGAATTTGAGTAGACCAGGCTCCAACTAAGAGGGAGATTCGCGATTGAAGCAGACCATCCGCACAACAGTACTACCATACATACGAAAATGATACATACAGGCTTCGTCGCTCTTCGGGATGATGAAATGCATTTACTTCGTCGAGGAATCGATTTGTCTGATACACTCACTTCTGTATTCTAGATTTTTTAACGTCGACTAGTAAAACTAGTCGGACTATCTAAGCGCCAGGTTCTACTACCGTTCATATAATAAAGAAAAAGACTTAGTGTACCTATCGCGTGGTGTGACTGATTGCTTATTTTGTGTTTTCGGGCGCATCAATGGCTATGGTAATTAGTCCCACTAGTATTATGAATATTTTGTCACGGGATGTGACTATATTCTTCCCCCGCCGGGTGGTGTGATGCGGTGCCAGTCTACAAATCTGCTTGCGAGATTTTTCTAACCAGAAATCTCCCACCAGTGTGGCATTATCTCAGCCAAAAGAGGCTCTAAGCTTTCTCTGATCTCTCAACAGTGCGGCAGTGTAGTGAATGTAGGTGTAAATAAGGAATGAGTATAGGGCCAGAAAGATGAAAAAAGATAACGCGGTCCTTGACTGCATGACCCGTTCGATAGTGTACTGCTCCAGCAGTCACGTAATGTTGATCGGAGAAACCACCACGAAAGTGTAGCCGACCACTACAATTCTCCAGAAAGGGACTGTATACGACCTAGCTGTACAGCTTGTGTTGAAAATCCTCGAATCGTAAGACCTCACGGTCAGAGGCACCAGCAACAATATTAGCAGTGCCATCAACCTCAGCCAACTTTAGCCAGTGAACTGCAGCGAGGAATATTTGTTTTTCGTTACACTCAGTTCTCTCTTCTCGCATTTTTGTGATGTCTTAGTCTCATAAAACTAGCCAATCAATATTTCTTCATACCCTACGCATTTCATTTAATTTCCCTCCAATTTGTTTGGAGGACAGGCTTCAATAGTAACTATGAATAGCAATGGTTAGTTAAATATAATAGTTTCATATATGCATTATTTTTGGTCTTGGTCATGACTGTATATTCAGTATCAAGGTCTCATTTTTTTGGAGGTCTCTGGAAGAGAGGTGTTTCCTTCTATATTTTTTCTCTTCTGCTAGCAACACCTTGCCGTTCAGGAGAATACTCATTTCTTTAAACATGTTACCCATAATAACTCCAGGTTTACTCTATCTTGGTAAGTTGGTAAATTGTTAACTTTATTGTAGCTTAGTCGTCATGCATAAAAAAGTTAGAATATAAAAATTTCTAAAATATGGAGTGCTACAGAACAAATCATATTATATTTTATTCCTGTTAGAATAATTGTCATTTTTCATCAAGGTAGTTTCAATTCGGGACAATTCACTTTTGAATTGGTATCTGCTTAAAAATGTTATCATTGTGTTACTATCAATTTTAATTCACACCTTGTATCCTTATGCAATTATCTTTTATTTTGCGTATTTCTCATTTGAAACTTGGGTATTATAAAGGCTCTTGTCTGGAGGAAACCCACACCTGTAAATACGCATTTGCTGTCAACTTTGTCTTTAGACGTTAGTCCCTTTTCTGTGTTTACTGTTCTTCACTCGAACTTCCATCCTTGTATCACCAACATCTTTTTGTTTGGTTATTTGTTCTGTATTTGTAGATCAATATTTTCTCTGCGCCCCTATAACTCATTTATTCTCTTTCTAATACATATTACTCCTACTTTCAATTAAACTCACCCCTTATTTCTCCGTCAGGTCCACTCCTTTTCAAATGAAGAAACTCCTCTTTATAAAATGAACATTACTAATTCTGTTTTGTAGTTTACTCTCTTCATTTCCCTTTCTGAAGTTCATTATTATCACTCCTCCAAAACCGAGGGCACCTTTCTCTAGCAGTTTTTGCTCTGTAGCTTTGTGGCTCTAAAAGTGTGTGTCCTTTCTCATCCTGCCAACATCATATGTTAAGTACATTTTTTGGTTCCTTATTTATTCTTTAAATATACACTCAGATTTATATAAAAGTTTCGCATTTCTTCTTCGTTATCTGTCTTTCTTTCTCACTACATTTCCCTTTATTTGACGTTCCCTTTCTCCCTTTCAATATCGCTTCATCCGCAGTTCCCCTTTCCATTTTCGTCAAGGGCTACTTCATTCCGCTGACCCGTCTCGCGTGTTGTTCCTATCTTATCATTGCCTTCTTCCGCATCCCCTTTACGGCCTACCTTATACATCCCACAGCCTTGACCCGGCTCTTGCCAGCGTCCTCACGGCAGTCGTCGCTATCTGGCCTGCGTCGCCGCCATCATCGCACGTTATCGCCGCCCCCGCGCGTCCTGTCCGCCTTCAGTCCCCAATCCTCACCCCGACCCCGGCTACGACTCCGCGCCCGTCTCCACGCCCGCCCCCGCGCCTAACCCCGCCCCCTCGCCCGTCCCCGCGCCCACCCCACCCCAGCTGCAACCCCGTCCCCACGCCCGCCACCGCGCCCACCCCAGCTGCAACCCCGCCCCGCCCCCGCGCCGCTCCACGTCCCAATCCCCACCCCCGCGCCCGCCGCCAACTCCGCGCCCGCCCCCGCGCCCGCCCACGCCCCCACTAGCACCCGCCCCCGCGCCCTCCCCCACGACCGCCCCCGCGCTCGCCTCCTTGCCCGTCACCTCGCCCTCCCCCACGACCGCCCTGCACCCGCCTCCTCGCTCTCTCCCGGCCCCTGCCCGCGCCGCGGCCGGGCCGCCCGCCGTCGTCTTGGCAACCGCCAGAAATAGCCCAGCGGCCCGCGCACGGGGCGCGGCGCTGGCGGCGCGGCGCGGCTGAAGGGCTGAAGGGCTGGAGGGCTGGCGGCGCTCGCTGCGAGGGCGACCGGGTTGCCGCCACCCGGGCCACTGGCGACGCGCACGCCGCACCCCGCCGGCTCGCCACGCCCACCAACCTCCCGCCTCCAATGAGCACTTAAAGCCGGCTATGCTCATATACCAACAAATACAAGGAGCACTCAAAACAACTCATCGGAAAAATATTAGTTATTGATTTATTTTGTGGAATCTGAATTGCAAACGAATTTACTTTATTGAAACTAAAGTGATTGTCCAATATCCATCTCAAAAAAACCTAACAAATTGTTTTAGAGAAACCAATGATCAGCGACGAGTATTTGTATCAATACTTGAAGTTTAACTATTGGTGCTACAAAATGGCACAGATTATCTCGCACTTTTTAATCCTGACTCACTTTTATCGATTGTCCCGCCCACTTTCCAGCTGTTACCAAAAAATGTTTTTTACATTTTCTTGCTTTTCGGTCCCCTAATTAAAAAATGAGAATAGGACGGCCTAAAAATGAAGATGATGATGTCAAAGACATCAGGAAAATGAAGATTGAGAATTGAATCGAGCTCTCCAAGAATAGGCAAAAATGGAAAACGATAGTTGGGCAGACCAGATGATCACTTGAAGGTCGTAGAGCCTAAGGAGAAGAATAATTGAAAAATGACCCGTATAAAATTTTCATTAAGAGGAGAATGAAACGAAAAAATCGAGAAAAAATTGATTTTTCATAATTTCTACTATTTTGTCATCTGAAAATTCTGATATATAGTTGATGCATGATTTACTACGTTTTAGTCCCTAAAAATATAACTATTGGTACTATGAGCATTTAAAGAATGAGCGTAACTCTTCGAGGAATGTAGAATGAGGAAAAATCTTACATTTTAGACATTTGCAAAGTTCGAGACATTGTTTGCAATTCATCGCTGCGCTGTTAGTTTTCTTCTAGCGTGTTTCCTTTGTTTATTCTAAACAAAACGCCTATTGTTGAAGTAAGAAGAAAAGTAATTGCATTTCTGTTGTATTGTTGTAAGTAATTGTTTTAAAGTAAATATATTTTATAAGAATAGAAGTAAATTATTGTTGTGTAAATAAAACTCTACTGTAGTGATGAAATAATTAGGAATGTCTCTTGGAAGAAATTCCTAGTTTATCCTCCAACACATTGCTAAACAACGTGCCAGCAAGGGTGAAAAAATATAAATGATCTCCTAAAACAAAAATAGATGAAGAATCAGGAAGCAAAAAGCAAAGGAAAGCATTAGGATGTTCTAGATGACCGGAATATCTCACAGGAATGCACTGAGTAATTGAGTACACACAAACTTTAGCACGAAAACTTTGAAGTCAATTTACTCAGATTCTTGTGTTTTGACTTTAGGAACATTTATGTTCAGGAAAAATACTTGCTCAATTCTTTTACTGCACTATCTACACTTTTTGTAAAGTCATAATCAGCAACAAAACTTCCAAAGGTCAGCCATTTAAATATAAAAAAAGTATAACTAAAAAAGTGTAATGTTTTTCATAATCTAATACAATTTCCTGTTCAAAAACGAATTATTGTGTATCTGATTTTTGAGTTTATTTGTGTTAACGAATATTTAAATGTTGAATATTAAAAAATAACCCTGTAATCAAATTAATTATGTTTTGTGAATACATAACACTGTTAGGGAAATAATCTTACCAACTTATCCAAGATCATCAAATTGGTCGAGAACAAATAATTCGTTAAGAATGGCAATCACAAATGTGGTCAAGAGACGTTAGAAGAATTGGAAGACAAACTGGAATGAGAAAATATTTTATAACATATCCTTATAAACATACGACTATGATTATGACATTTTGCCTGAAAACACGAATTCACTTTCTTCGAAAATATTTTAACGGGAATAACAACCTTCCATTTTTACTACATTTACACCAGCTTCGTTGGAACAAGTATTTTCAGGGAAAACAAGCACACCATTGGCGATCAACAATTGTCACGCTATTTTTCGTACCAATACCACATCCCGGTACTTACTTTCACCTCTGGGTACTGCTTTTCTAATCCCGATCAATTAATGTGGAATTTTTGATGGAGAAAATGTATCTGCAGAAAGTGTTTTCGGAATTTCATTCGCTTCGCCTGCCTCTCATTTCACTATTGCTCCATCGTCAATGCCACCATGTCATCGTTATCACACAAGAATATATTTTGTTCCATGTTCATTACATTCCACCATTCCAGATTTGGATACAAAGGATCAAATATGTTATTTTAATAATAATGATTTAACTAATCTACTACTATTTTCACCAACTCTCGTATCTCCCCGACATCTTCACCATTCTTCACTCTCTTCCATGCCGACAACATCCTCATAGCCCCCACCACTACATTGCATTCTGTACTGCACAGTTCACCAGCCTCGATGCCCCTATTTCTTCTCGACACCAGTCACATCTACGTTTCTGTGAGCAGTTTTTTTTTCCTATGACTTTTATCCAGCCGACAACCGGTTGCTCTTTACGTATTTCTTACGTAAGTATTTCGTATTTCTCTTACTGCATTTCGTTCGTATTTCTCTTACTGCATATTCGACCATACACTAGACAAACACTTGCGAGCTCCTCTGATCTGGGGTCAGCAGAACGCGAGGCCCTCCGCGACAACACACACAAAGTCAAGGGACAAACAGCCATGCCCAAGGCGGGACTCGAACCCGCGACCCTTCGGACCGAAGCGCTGAGTCGGTACTCGCTCTTAGCCACCTCGGCCATCCAGGTCGGCTTCTGTGAACAGTTGCTGCAGTTTAAGAATTATGTTGAGTGGTTGCGCCATCCTCCATTGCCCTCGTACTCTATGTCCTCGACCTCACACCCCTCGGTTGCACTGGCCGTTTTTTCTTCGAGCGACACAACCTTGTCATTCTGCATTATTTGTCTTTCACATCTTCTTCAGCAGGACATAGTTATATCCGGTCATATCACTTCATTCCGCTCTCACCGCAATCTCCTCTCTCAACCCCGCGTGAACCGTCTATACATACATGTTTCTGTTTTTGACAGTTACAACGTTTGTTCTGAACGCTTTTTCCATTTTTGTTATTTTCCTTCTTTCGTTTCCGTGTTCCAAGATGACCACGTTGTTCCTGTTCGCACCGTTGCTGTTCTCTCTGCCATACAAACCATCACCCTCTGCTCCCCATTTATTGTCCCAACGGAGAAAGATGAAGAGTGGAAATTCTATTGAGTCGAGAAATTTCTTGGCTATTGTCAAGTAGGTTTAGAGCAAGATGATTGGAATGCATTCCAGTCGTTGGTGATATTTTGAACTTATTTCTTGAATCTTTTCTTGAACTGTTGCTATATTGAGGCCTCGGTATAATGCAGCATTTGTTATGAATCAGAATGCATATGAAGTTATTCTTAAAATTTTTGATTGAAATATTTGTAGAATTGACGAATTGGTTTTGCTGACAGTGCCCCAGATCTGAATTCCGTATTTCCGTAAAGGAACTTCAATGGTTTTATATATTAATAATTTACTTTCAAGCGATAATTTTAATTTGTGTCCAGTAAGCCAAAATAATTTTCTTAGTTGCAACCGTAACTGCTATTTTAGTGTTTTTTCCACGAAAATCGTCTCTCCATATGAATACCTAGATATACCACGGACCGTGACGATCTTTTCATCTTTATCCTTGTCCTATCCTGTCTCCTGACTGACACCCACTTACACTTTCATATACTACACTATACACAGTCGGGAGCTTAAATCTAGTTCCAGTTGTGGTGGTACCCAGCTTATGGGAGATACCTGGGTGGGGACAATACCTTCAGCTGGCATGTAGGTCGGCGTTGAAGCTCGCCTCCCTGCTAGAGAGGAACACCGTCACCTCCAGACATTAAACCATTCACTACACTAACGGTACTACTGACCATAGCAGTTGAAAAGCTTGGAAACAAATCAATCAACCAATCAATCTTGCCCTCCTACCCAGATCCAAAAATTGTGCAGCCGCACCGGACTGTTGTCACCTTGGCCACTCCATCGGTACTTCAAACCGTACCCCATCAGCAATCTCTGCCACCTCGCCGCCCCGCTGCCCTCAAATCTCCCTCCCTTCATCGACTCACTCCCCCCAACCTTTGCCCCCGAACATGCTTCCCCCGCTGGTGTTGCCTACACCACCGGCACCGCCTCCTTCCCAGAGTCCCGCCCCCCTCTCCGGACTCCGAACCCGCCACCGCCACCGCCTCCACCGCCCCCTCCCCGCATCCTGAACCCGTCCTCACTAGTGCCTCCACCGCCTCCTCTCCGTGCCCCGAACCCGCCGCCGCCAACGACCCCACCGCTCCCTCCCCGGACAACGAACCCCTCCTCCGCCCCCTCCCCGAACCCCGAGGCCGCCACCGCCTCCTTCCCAGAATCCGAAACCGCTGCCGCCAACGCCCCCATCCTCTGCCGCCAACGCCTCCCGTGACCACAAACCCGCCACTGCAACCCCGCCCCCGCCCCGCCCCACCCCTCCCCCTCCCCGTCCCACCCCCGCCACCTACCCGCACCACCCCCGCCACCTACCCGCCCCACCCCCGCCACCTACCCGTCCCACCCCCGCCACCTACCCGCTCACCCCTGCCACCTACCCGCCCCACCCCCGCCACCTCCCCCTCCCCCTTCCCCCTCCCCGCCCCTCCCCAACTTTACGCCGCCGCCTCATCCGTTCCCACCTCGAACCCGCCACCGTCTCCACCGTCTCCTCCCCGGACCACCAACTCATCGCCGCTACCCCTTCCAACGCCCCCTTCCCGCATCCCCAACCCGCCACCCGCTACCGCCTCCACCGCCCCCTCGGCCCCCGAACCCGTTGCCACCGACGCGTGCAAGCCCGCGCACGGGGAAAAAGCCACGGCCCGGTGAGCGCATTAGTCGGGCGGGATTAGCACGGAGGCCGCAATTTTGGGCGGGTCGCTACTCTGCGCCCGGCGCGGCCGCCACGTCCGCAGGGGATTTGCGGGCTTCGGAGTGCGGACGCGAAATACTCTGCGCCGACATTTTCGGAATGTCATTGTTTCCGTGGTCGCCATTGGCACAGAGAGGATTTTTTCACGTTTTAATTTCGAATCTTGATGTTCATTTTAGAAAGTGCAATTCTTATTCCATTGAAAAAGATCTATATGATTATGATGAAAGGCATATCCTATAAGAGAAAACGTTCGTTTCTGTTTTATTTTGAGTTTATTCTGAAAATACCTGCACTCCAATATTTTTAGTTGGCTCGAATATAGACATTTCTGAAATGCCGAATATAGAAAAATGTAACACAAAACTCTTCCGTTATGTGCTCTTCAAAGTTGATTCTGAAGCTTTTCTGTTTGTTTTTTCTATAGAAACGTCTGGAAATTGAAATGAAACTAAATCAACGGTTTTGCTATTCATTCAATGCGGAAAAGCTATGAGTTAAAGGGACCAACCGAAGAGCAAATATTTTCGAAAATTTGGAGAGAGAAAATTTCGATTTTTAATAGTTTGCACATTACCTCTTGACACATTTTTCCTCCACTTTATGTGACTGTTGGCTCACCACGGGTAAAAAAGTCAACTGTTAATATAATTTTGAATATCTCAAGTAATTTATACCGTCTTAACGACACAAGATTAAAATAAATGCGTTTGATTTGAAATGAAATCTACATGGGCAACGAAAACGATGCGAAATAAACAATCGATGTAAATTTAAAGGATATCAAGTAATATAATTTCCTCCAATGTATGACTGTTTTCCATTATTCAGTAATGGCGTTGTGAAAAGGATTACGAAGTTAATGAATAGAATAATAAGCTCTCGATATCCATTTGGTTTATGAAAAGTGTTTTCTCATAATTTGTTGCAATTTCGTCTCATAAACTATAGTGTTTATAATTTAGTTCAGCGATTTCAAAAGCAACTACAGGAATGTAGTATTAAAAATTTAGACAGCTATTGTTAATGAGAAGAGTAATATCAAGATGATACCCCCCGAGCAGTCTTTGGATTATTGATTGCTTAAACATAACGGTAGATGTGAAAATTAATGTACTCAACGCTAAAAAAAAAATAAATTACAACAAGGTCAAAATAGCAAAATTGAAGTAATGTAATCATCCGAAGCGAATCCATTTAAATAAAATATTTGAACTAAAACAAGTTGAAACTCGTGTGCCTAATTTGTTTTGGCTGAGAGAATGGATACTACAGCTTTAAAATCTATATAAAATCCATTAAAGTATTTAGAATTCCCTTTGCCCTCTTACAAACCCATTAGCTGAGAGGGATTTGCCAGACATGTCACTAAACAGAATTAAATTCTATATATTGATATCTGTGATTTCGACTGTTCGTTTGATCCACAATTTCCATTCCTTTTGTTCTTAAAAATATCTAGAGAAAGTGAAAAATATTTTTTTACTCTGTTATTTGATATATGCTGTCCATAAATAATATTTCATTCATCTTCACGTAACTCTTTACAATAATTTCTTATCAATTATCTTTCAATTCCGTCCGGTTTCTGGAAGATTCATAACTGTTACATCTTCAATGTCCTAGTGGTATTACCATTTTCAGAACAGCTGTGTTGTAAAAACCTGTTTCTGTTCCTGAAATGAAAAATGAAAACTTAACACAAAAGATTTCTTCTTAATTAATATTACACAAGGATTTTTTGCTGTTCCTACAATGGAACTTACGAGGAATGTAAGAATTTTCCCGCTTGTTTTTGTACTCCAACTTTTTGTGTATGACACCTCTCTGAAAAGGGATTTCTTTAATACACGCTGCTCTGGGGAATGTTATGTTCTCCTTCTATAAAAGAAAAATAATAAACTAACGCTGGAAAATAATGAAAATGTTAAAAAAAGTAATATCACAAACAGTGTTGTCTTGCGTTCACTTGATCACTATTGCATTTTTAAATATCTTAGTGAAAGAACAATATTCTGATACGCGACAAGTTAATAAGTTTTGTCAAACAAGATTTGTAGATTACGTTATTTGATATCAATATAGTTATAGCGAAAGGTATTTGATGTATTTCGCTAATAAAATTTTATTCTATCTGATCGTATAAGTAAGGTTTTAAACAATATTATTAGTATACTATAATTATGTAATGTTGACAAAAGAACAGTATTTTTCAATTACAGAAACTCCTTTTATGTGGACTAATGATTTATATGAATTTGTCTAAAACTCGGGATTGATACATTTATCTAATTTAACAATAGAGTACTTTAAAAATGTGTGTATCCAAATGAAAGTGAACAAGATTGTGTTGAGACTTCTTCTAATTTTGTTATTAATGTGTTTTGGGATTAGTTTTCAATACTTTCAAGAAGAGCAATACATTTAAATGTGTTTTTAGAATATTCTATTTTAACAAAAAGGAAGATGTAGTGCTCTTTACCTCGGGAGAATAGATACGCATTCAAAGTTTCTTTAAAATTAGTGAGAGGAAAGCTCTTTTAGTGTGACTTTATCTCACACTTGAAAAGATGTAAAAAATACTTGTGGCATTTACTAATTAAAATATGAATATCACTATATCAGCTCGTACTTGCCAGTTCGTTGATCTTCGATTATTTAGTGTTTCCGGGCGAGTAAACTATTATGGTGATTCATCCCGCAAGAGTAGTTCGTTTTATACCCCGTGAGGTGAAGGTATTTCTCTCTCGCTGAAATGTGAGACCCGGCGCCGATCTGCAAGTCGACTTGTGCGGTCTCTCCCTCCTGCACCTCCCTCAAATGGGCATCAAACCAGCCGGGACAAGCCCTACGCTCCAGGCTAGTCTTTCGCCATGAGTGGTAGGGTAGGCATGTTTATGTGTGTGCGTGTGTGTGTGTGTGTGTGTGTGTGTGTGTGTGTGTGTGTTCATCAGGGGAATTCAGGGGACAAGGATAAATAATAACGAGATCCGTGGCTTGTTTGTTGTTTCTACTTCCTGCATGGTACTGCTCCTTTCCAGTTGGTATTTTGTAAATCAAGAACCCTCAGCCCCACGGTCGTGACAGTCTCCTACTCTACACCGCTAGTCTTTCGGGTTCAAACAGGTCTAATGAGTCTCCAGCCTAATGAGAGGGTCTCGCCAGCGCCCTACGCTGCCTTTTCATTGGGACCTTAAAGAAAACGGCTGTGTCTGTCGCCCCCGCCGCTCCGCCCCCGCACTGCCGAGCGAATAGCCACGACCTCTGCCCGCGCACCTAATGGAGAGGAACGGCAGGGAGAAAGAGCAGCACCTGGCGCATACGACACCGCCTCTGAGAGCGCTGTTGCCATTGCTACAGAGGAGTTACTCTAAGAAAGGACCACTTTGAGTGGTCGGGAAACAAAGGAACGTCAATGATGAAGGCATTTACAAATGAACTAACTGAACGAACGCATTGAAAAAATGCGTGCATAAACGTAACTTGCGGTTATATTGCCAGCAGTGGCCAAGCATTAGCTGTCAAAGCGGTCCCTTCTTATACCTCTCTCTACCGATCCAGCCACCTCAAGCGCCACCGCCACCCACGCTTCTGACGCCAACACCCAGCAGCCATCCGCACGGTCATGCTGAAATGTTCATCCCAATGCCATCGATGCTTTCATCACCACCACCGAGACCTTTACAAAAAACCTTTACAAAAAATAAAACTAAAATAAAACCTTTACCGGTTTTCTTTCCGTCGCCTCGACCACCGTTCCCACAGCCAATTTTATTGGCACCTTCTCTACTGTTGTTTCCACTCTCACTTTCTACCTTCATTGTCATTTCCATTTTCACCTACTTTTCACATTATTCTCACCATAACTTCTACCTCAGTTGTCACCATCACCTTAATCCTCGTTCATATCAGTATCCCTCATTGGCGTTCACCATCTCACTGTTTTATTGCGGTCTTAGATGGCTCAGGGTATCAGTTGATGTCAACACAGTGCCTCTGACCGAGAGATCCTAAAGTAGGCGTCCCGACGGTGGTAGAATTTTCGAATTCAGCTGCTGTCTGGAGGAGAATTCTAGCGGCCGGCTGTTCTGGTCGGTAGTTTTCCGTAGTTCCTCCCATCAATACTCGGCAAATGCTGGAGCAGTACCCAAACAAACGAGTCACGGACCGTGCGTGGTCTTTCCTTCCCTTTCCTTGCCATATACTTACTTACGTATTATTACACTTACATGCAACACACTACCACACATGTCGGGAGACAGGTCGGGTGGTTAGAACTGGCCGCGCCTAGGAGAAACCGACGTGAAGGTCCCGCCAGAACTCGCCATCCAGCAGGGGAAGATAGCTGCAATCTCCCGCGATAAAACATGCGCTACACTCGCGGGACTAATGACCTTAGTCGTTGACGTACCCGGAAATACTAATCAATCAAACAAGTAATCAATCATTAGGGACTTACGTTTTCAGTTGCGTCAAACGTCCAAGAGAGTGTCTTGTAAGAGAAAGTATGTTCAGTAGAGGTGGGCAGAGCCTGACTCCCAGAGTGGGAGCTGTTGAGTGAAGAATGGGCGAAGGGAAAAAATTGTTTTTGATGTGAATGTCAGACGTTTTGAACTAAGCTTTTTTACTCCATCTTTTTTTTTTCAATTATTTAGAAATTCACTAAGGAGTTTTTGGAATTCAACTCCACGTGAAATGAAATGGTGGTCCCGAATGGTTCTAGTTTGGTAGAAAATGAATCTTTGCTAAAACTGTGTCCGAAGCGTACATGCATACATGTAATTAGCGTTCAGTGATGAGTCAAGAAGGAGATACATGAAATTAGAAAATGCGTTTTAATCTTTAAATAAATAAACATTTTTCATGGTTCTAATTTGAATTCTATTAGAGAAATAGCTTTTTCTCCTCGACCCGATCTAGGCATTTTTATAATTTTCTTGTTAAAATAAATATTGATTTATTGACGTACAAAGTGGTAAAAAAATAGACAATGAAAGTCACCTTATTGAAATTGTGATTTGGATTCATGGTAACATTTTTAGATATTATGCTAATTAAAAATATATTATTTTTAGGGAGTGCATTGGGTATTGACGTTATCGGTTTAGCAATTAAATCTGCTTTGTGAAATATAAATACGTTGTCATTTGCGAATATAATAACGCAATACCTGTTAACAAGTAAATGAAATTGAAATTAACTTTTTTTGTTTCGCTTGCGGCGAAACATGAGCCTCATGGTATGATTTTTGTCAGAACAGTTGTAATGTGATAAAAGGGTTCTTCAATATTTATTGCATGTCTGTAAATAAATAAACCATTTATTTAAATAGCCTTCGTACTTCATTGCGCAAAAAGTTTATAAATTCGCTAAAACCTTTGTGAAATAAAAAACTAAGATTAATAGGTTCTTTTCTCAGGTAGATTCCATGCATTAGATTTTTTATTGTTATTATCAAGAACAAGTGCGTTTTTGCAAAATATTTAAAAATTTGTATGATTCATATATTGTTGTTGCTTCAAACGTCTTTTTTCTATAGATTGACTTCTGACAGTCGTCATACTAATTTTTAAATATAACGCAATGGTAACAGTTTGTATTAAAATGTTATGTTTTTTGTGTTAAATTTGAACAATGCGATCGTACATATCACATGTTAGAAGTGTTGAGTTACTTCCTCCCTCTGTCCCGATATTTCAAACTTTTGCACCAAAAAGTTGAACACTGTATTTTAGAAACTAACAGAGGTAGCGTTTTCTTTAATTTAACATAAACGATCTAATAATTATAACTAAACAAATTTAAAAAATACATTATTTCAAACTTATTAGGGACGTAAGAACCCTTCCTATTATTCCCTGAACTGTGGTCTGTTCTGCGTTTATTTTGGCAAAGAGTGTTTTTTGTGAAAGTACTATTTTATGAATTATTTTTATTTTATTTTCTCTCTCCATGTAATGATATATAACTTGAAAGAAAACAATGTCAAATATACAAACACTGTACGATGAATCATTCTTTAAATGCCACGGCGTTTTCTTGAAAAAAGTTTTGCAATTAATTCTGTTGTTAAACATTTCTGATTTGCAGCCGATTTCCTTTCTCCGACAACGCTCCCGATTCCGGCAGAAAATATAAACCCTCGGGTTTCCTCTCAACCAAACGTAAAACCCAGCGACCTGTAACGGAACTTCGCAAGTCTGCCTGCAGAACGTGACAGACGGAACCGGTGGGCAGGTGGAGGCGGCTGAGAGAGCGGAGGGGTCGATCGGAGGGGAGCGATCTGGAGGGGAAACCTTGTGGAACCCCCTCTCCTCTTCGTAGCAGCGCATGCGTCCTGGGCTTCTCAACTTGTTCTCCTTCTCTTCCTCCCCCTCCTCCACTCAAAAGCGAAGTTCATCTCTCAAGCAACCAATAGTTCAAGAGTAGAATCTGCTAGGAAGCAAGGGCACGCGTCCCTTGCATCCGATTGCCTTCCGCTATTAGTGACTAATGAACTGAGGCGAAGGGACTGTGAGCTCTTGATGGGATGTTCGGTGAATGTGACAAGGTAATAGGTGCCGTTGGGTATCCCTGGAGAGGAGGGCTTTGCTGAGGTTTCCGATGGAGTAATTCTATGAGTAACTATTACACAATGACTAATTGAAATGTCATACGTGTTTAACCTGGTAATGACTTATATGAGTACATCAATAACTCTTTGAAATACTCAATTTTATTAACCATATTAATCTTTGTCGTACACGTGTCAATCTATTTACTTTTTGCGTATTGCGCTCTTAATGTTTGTAATCTAAATGTTTTTAAATTTTTTTCTTTGTTTAATGTTGTACAATTTCACATCTTATGTGATTTTTCTGTACATGAATCCACTTCCAGTTTCTGTATTCAAAATGTAGTACTTTTTAAGAATAACTGATTTCCATAGCGCAGTTTGACAAATGTCAGGAGACAGACACCAATATGGTAAGTCATACCCATCAAAATGGCGGATTATTTTTGGAACGTGTGAATTGGAGTAAGTCTTTCCTAAGAGTCTTAAAATATTCTTTAAAATAAGAATCCATTTAAGTATTACACAGTAAATAGAATATTGATTATTGGTGTCTCTGTTAATTAAAACTTGATGTATTAATAATATATTTTTTGAGTTACGCAATCTCCCTCCTCTCTTTTTTCAAATTTCGATCATATAGACCGTTACTCCATAAAGCAGTAATTTTTAAGTACCCAATACTTCGAGGTATACCTTCAATATTTACTATTTGGTTAGTACCTGGCGTGATAAGAAACATGAACCGGGAGACGTGGCTCTATGCATGACTAATGCCACTACAGCGCCTCTGACCGGGAGATCCTAGGTTCGAGCCCCGACGATGGCAGGATTTTCGGCATTATCTGTATAGCTAGAAGAATTCAGTCACTGTTTGATGGACAATTCTAGAAGTCGGCCGCCCTTAGTAGTTTTCCGTAGTTTCTCCGATCAACACTAGGCGAATGCCGGAGCAGTACCATAACAAATGGGCCACGCGATCTTTCCTTCGTCTTCCTTGTCCTATTCTCACTCCTTACACCCATTTACACTAACATGCACTGCTCTACCACACATCTCCTGAGACCGGTCAGGAGCTTAGAGTTTGTTCCGGATGGGGCTGTACGCCACTGGTGAGAGATACCTAGTTGGGGAAAAATCCGCCAGTCGACGTTTGGTCGGCGACGGATCTCGCCATCTAGCGGGAGAATACCACTGTCACCCCACTGGAAAAAAATTCCCTACACTTTCCGAACTAATGGCCTTAGCAGTTGACGCACCCGGAATCATAACAATCAATCAAGAAACGTGGTAGGAAACAGTCATCTCTCCGACCTTTTGAGATATTACCTCGCTTAAGAAGAATATCCTGTAATACATGAAGCAAACTCAGCTCGGATTTCATGCTGGCTGAAATCCTGATTTAATTTGATAGCACCCTCACGCAGAGACGTAGTGATTTGTGTATATTATCCATGGTCTGCGAAAATCCCGACATCCACTGCCAATGCGAATCGTTTTATCATTCACACTGCTATAACTCACGGGGTTGTTATCGACGCAAATCCTGTTTTCCGGATGGTCATAAGTTCAAGTTCTGATGGGATCTAACGCTGTTTAACTCGACCTGATCATTACCCGACTACAACATGAGATATTGCTTTCCAGCATTGAGGAATCATCTCAAGAGAATGAGTAAAATTTAGTGCTGATAATAACCTTACAAATAATGTACTGCCAATTAAAAGAGATAATTTTCATAGAATGAACTTCAGACATATGAAAGATGGGGTCAGTTATATTTACTTCATTGCATTTTTAAATCATTTAGCCATTGGTCGCAAATGGTTACGGTGCACAACTTGGAATTGTATAAATAATTAAATTTGTTTTGAGAAAGTGGATATTTATAAATAAAATATTTGGTTTCACAACGAAATTGTGACATTTGTTATACTGTAAGTAATATGCAAATCAAATATAGAGTTTTTCTTTTTCCTTATTTACAATAATAAAGTACTATCAATTCAAGTAGTTAAACAAATTAATATCACAAATACATTCACATTTTACAGACGTTTTATATTAAATGTTCTTATCCTTCGCGTATTTTAATTTTCAGATATTAAAAATGCACGTGTAACTGCGAAGAAAACTGACATTAAAATATTACGAAACACGTAACTCGTAAAAGTATCACGGATTTCCACAGCTTTCCGAGATGAAAGTGAAAAAGCGACAAAAAATCGCAGCCCTAAGCAAAAAAAAAAGTATGCGGATAACGAGCGAAACCGTCGGCACGTTTTTCACCCGAAGACCGAGAGAAGATTCAAAGAAACGCGCCGGAAATAGAAAATGCGTTTTATATTGTTCGTGATTAATGATGGTTCCTTCCCACCGCCCGCGCGCCGCCTAGCGGGAAAAGGCGTCACCTCACTTGCGACGCAAACGCGCAGCTGGAGTGGCAGTGCAACGCCGTCAACGCTGCTCTCGTCACGTGCAGACGGAGAGAGGGGGCGTGGAGAGGAGGGGGAGAAGGAGGTGGAGAAATTGCTCCTCCGATAAGCACATGTTCCCGTCGCAGAGCAAGGTTGAGAGGCGGTGATGGAACCGCGGGCATAAATGCGATCAATTACTGTAGGGGTGAGCGACGTACGGCAGCGTTCAAGTTCGGCGGCGTCGATGATGTAACGTTTGGCGTAAGGGCCTGTTACACCGAAGTTGGAGAGTTCAAACCTGATCGAAGCCGTTGATTTTTAAGGGCTTCCCCTTCGGAGGGGAAGTAACGCCGGTTGTCACGTATTAGTATATTTAATGCATGTAAAAGATCCTCAACCCTAAATGTAGCCTCTGAGCTAAATTCAAATTGCATGTTCCATCGCCCTAGTAATTCTTTCTTCTCCAGATGGTGAAAGGAGCGTAGCGAAATTTGCGTGGTCAGACGGAAGATCAGGCCTCATGCCCTGAGTGTCGCCACGTTAATTTAATTTCACATACAGTAGCAGATTCTACAGGCTCTGAACATGTGGGGTAGAGTTGAGAAGCGTCGAACTAGCAAAAGTGTGATAGAATGTTCAAAAAAATCTCATCCTTTAGATTGCAGTGTGAGAAACGTGTGTTTGAGGCCTTTGGCCTCAAGAGTTTAGATTTTAAGGCTCTAAAACGCTTCGTAACTCCTAAGTTATTTAACGATATAGATTTAAAAATAGGCTGAGAGTTGCGAGTTGCATTTAATATGAATATTTAGATGCATTTTTTAAACAAATTCTTCATATTTATGAAGTCAGAGTGCAATTTGTCACGTCTCCGTGATATTATCTTTCTTTAGAGACCTTATTTATATGGATTGGTGGCCTGTGAGAGCCCTAAAAGGTATGTATGTATACTACTGAAATAATATAGGATGCGATATTTCGGAGGGGGTGATGGGACCGAGGACATAAATGCTATCAGTTGCCACAGGGGTGAAGAACGTGCAGCGTTCATGCTCTATGGGTCGTGGAAGGATGTTTGTGGTTCATGTATTTACGAAGATTTCACTATGTACTGTACGGTTGTAGAACTTCTTACCAAAGGTAATAATTGGCATACATCAGAATGATTATAGAAGAGTTGAGTACCGTGAAATATTTTTACTACATGAGAGGTAGAAGTATGTGGGTGATTCAGAAATGTATACTGAACATGCCATCTTCTCGACACTTCGTATGGTGTATATTTAAGAGATGCCACTTACAGTGAGAGCCTAGGGTTTGCATCTGTCAAAGGTTTCACATTGGTGGCGTCGTAACCGGATCGAATTCAGCCACTGGAAGATAATTCTAGCGGCAGGCAGCTCTGACCGGTAGTTTTTCTTGATTTTACCGATCGATATCAGGCGAATCCTATGTGGCAATACAGTAACTGTGACAAATAAGCCACGGACTACGCGCTATCTTACTTTCCTTTACTTTGTTCACTCCTTCCCTCTTACACATACACACACACACACACTTACACTTCTTCACTACGACATATGGCAATACACCAGCCGAGAGCTTCCAGTTTGTCCCGAGTGACGCAGTGCCTTGCTGGTGGAGATACTTAAAGGGAGAAAACACGTTATCTAGGGTGTAAGTCGTCGCCGGAACTCATGATCAACGGGGAAGGATCCCGTCCCTACCGGGTTATAACATGCACTACACATACGGAACTAATGATCAGAGTAGATGACGCGCCTAAAATCAATACTCAGACGCTCGGTCTAAAAATACGAAGCCACAAGGATTCCTACGGTTTTGCTTCCCGTGAGCTCGAGGTTCTCACGTGCTGGCGACGGGCTCTAACGAGCCCCGATCGGAAAGCGTGGGGAGAATTTCAAAGGAGCCTGACGCTTACGGCGCACGGAGCTTTGTCGACCGCAGGTGAGCATTACGATCGAAGGTGTGCAAATGGCCCTTCTTGTTGCCCGAGCACGCATCTCTCGCCCTACTTCCCTTATCTTCCCTTTCTTCTACATTCTCTTCTCGTTTTGGGCATGAATTTCAACGACTTGTTTTGTTACATATTTTTAGATGTTGGAGAGGGGAATACCACGGTTTTTACACGAGAACTAAAACACTGTAATGCGCACTGTGCGAGGACAAGGTGCATTATTTTTACTTTTGTGCGGAAATTTTTGTATTTCAGATAGATTTAAGGAGCATTAAATTAAAAAGTTCAGTACTTTCTGACTCATGTTGTCCAACAAAGCTCTGGCTCGTGGCACTTCCGATATATTTTTGACTCATTCAAACCGACTGTGTTTTCCAGGTTTCTTTTCGTTGACATGCGATCATAGATTAGAGAAGCCTCACATACAATTGCAATTGTGAATTAACTTTGCCATCCTGTGTTTACACTAATTATGCATTTATAAAATGGCTTTCCGACAAAAATAACACTTATTTAAAATATTTAATTAACAGTTTGCGATATTGAACTTCCTTTTTTCGTTGCCAAAACATATTTTGATTCGCTAGTTTTAAGTTCTATGTTATCGTTATTCATGAAGTTCCCCTAGTAATTTTTTGAACTTTACACGTTGAAATATTTCAGGTCGTCTCTGGTCTAAACACTCCGGTTCGAATGACATATTGTTATCTTCTCCGAAGATAGATAATGACGCATTCATGATCAGAACCGTGAGTCTGAATTAATCTAATTGAACAATTGCTCAGAAGGGTAGTACTGGTAAATGCGGTCGCTCCGTGTCTCGCTGTTCTGCATCTGTCAATATTGCTCTGGTTTATTAACTCAACTGACGAGCTAAGTGAACTGAAGCACAAATACTCGATTTGCCATTGGTTGGAGGATGAAAACAATGCGGTAGAAAATATGGACATAGATCAGAATATAAACATTGACATTTTTAAACTTCAAAATTTAAAAATGTGTGTATCTTGTGTTTAATAATGAGTGTTGTATTTAATAATCTACTGCGAAAGAAAGCACAGTTTTGCAAAAGAATATTCATGTGTGTGTCAGATAGGCACTCTCAGTCAGGACATTACTGATAAGTTCCATCGTTCACGCTCTCGTTCCCAGTGATAATGAGATAGAAAAAATTAACAAGGTTAACAAAAGAATTGATTTTTCATTCAAGGATTTTTTCAGCTCACTTACTCAACACGTGCGAATTGATTCTAATTTCTCATAGAAAGTCGATGTAACGTGTGAAGAGCCACAGGGAAGTGACCTCAGAGCACTGCTCTTGAAAGCTTATATTAATAAAGTTTGGCATAGAATGTAATAGAAAATTCGTCTTTTTACCGATCACTGTATAATTTGTTGGGAAATTAAGAAACATATTGCTAGATAAATATTTTAATCTGATTTAAACAAGCTGAAAACATGATACCACAAATGAAATGAAATCACAGTGAAATGTAATCACATAAAAATCATTCGTAAAGATGTAAATTAGGGAATAAAAATATACCACAGGTAAAATGTTGCAAATGATCCTAAAAGATAATGTGGGGTTGAATGAACATTAAAATTTTGTAATAGAAAGCGCATGGGATACATTTGATTTTGCGACCAGAAAACTAATCAAAGGAAGTGGTAACTTCATAGTAAACACTTGGTTCACGCGTTACTTGCAGATGGCTCCAAGTGATGGAACTTCAGTTGTTTCAAGCATATAAAATCTCTCAAACAAAATGCAAGGCAACACAAAAAATTGTTAAGAGGAACGCACTGGTTTTTAATTTACATTGTAGGAATCATTGGGGAAACGCAGAAAGAAGAAATCGCGAGTTTGTACAATATTATTCAACGCAAATCGAGGGGATCGTATGTGGAGTTCCGGCGATATTATGAAAACTAACATACATAACCGCGGGCCGTGATTTGAAACATTGGCAGAGAAAACAGAGAACAGTTGTAGGTAAATATTCACTTGTAAATAGAATAATACAACATTAGAACATATTAGTGTAGCAGTGATAGAGATTTCCTCCATAGTATCAATTATCTCAAAAGTAGATTAAATTATATTAATTTGTTTCGTATTTGAAATATATATTAGTATTTATTATTTTTTCATTATTATTTTTTACTAGCACGACTTCGTAGATACGATAGGATTTGTTTACGAATTTTGCTAAATGATATTTAGTTGACATGTATTTACAATTTTTTTCTTTATTTGTGTAATTTGGGAACTGTGATTGGAAAAGGCTACCAGTCAACATATTTGTATTTCAGGGTTGCTTAATAAATATTTATATATAATAATTATTATTCCAAAATGTATTGGTTAAATAAACATAGATTTGGTTAATGCGCAAAGAAAATATTAAATTAGTCATTGTGTATTACATTAGAGAAACGTTATTGAAACTGGAGGCAACTGATAAAAATTTGTTTTATGGTAATGTATTGTTATGGACAAGTCGTTAACGACGTAGTGTTCAAACGCTTTACATTAAATCAACAAAAAGTTGAATATGAGGTTTATTGTAACTGGACACATGAATGGTTACATCTATTCTTGAAATAAACTCACGAATACATACGGCAAGATCAAAATTATTTCCGAAAGAGAAATCGTATGAATTTCTAAAATTATACAATCAAATTAAGTAAATTTCCCTAGTTAATTCACGAAGATGATTATATACTGTACTTCATTCAGAAATTGTAATGATTCAAATATTGTTGTGATTGTCCAAGATTACCTCCGTGGTGAGTGAATATGACGGGAAAAATAATAATTTGGCGACATCTTTTTTACAAAATGCTTATTCCTTGAAATAAATAACCAGATTGATGCCTGAAATTTGCAATTTGCTTCTTGTCGCAAACTGAATATTCGACAGGAAAGTTTTAAAATTGTTTAATGATGACATCATCTTCGAAACGACCTGAAACATAATAGACAAACTACAAGTGTATCAGTTTTTTCTTCATTCATTCCAATCCTGACCGGTAGCGGTAGCTCAGTGCATCAACTGATGTCACTGCAGCGCCTCTGACCGGTCGAGTTCTGACGGCGGCAGGATTTTCGACACTAGCTTTTCAGCTAGGTCGAATTCAGCTGCTGTCTGGAGGAAAATTCTAGCGGCCGGCTGATCGGTAGTTTTCCGTGGTTTCTCCGATCAACATCAGGCGAATGCCGGAACAGTACCCTATCAAACGGGCCACGGACCACGCGCGATCTGTCCTTCCTCTTCCTTGTCCTATCCTCTCCCCTTACACACACACTTACACTAACATGCACTACACTACCACATATGTCGGGAGACCGGTCGGGAGCTTAGAGCTTGTCCCGGCTGGCGCGGTGCCCCGCTGGTGGGAGAGTCCAGGTTAGGGGGAAGCCCCACTAACCGACGGTAGGTCGGCGCCGGATCTCGCCATCCAGCGGGGGAAGATCACCGCCATCTCCCGAGAAAAAAACATGCACTACACTAACGGGACTAATGACCGAAGTAGTTGACGCGCCCGGAAACACGAAAAAATCAATCTATCAATCCAATCCTGATTGTCCCAAACAAGTTGAAACTTACATAATTAAATGATTCAAATGATAATTAATAGTCCGAAACCCCTCAGATTATTACAAAAAACTAATCGTGCAGTTTGCGGCTTCAGCAGAATCCCCACCGTCACTAGCCCCAAACCTTTCAAACTCTCATCCTGAACACTACAGTTTACAGCATACAATATGTAACAGCTGCATTAAGTGAGCATAAGCTGAGGAGAAGGAAGCGTCTTGCCTCGTCGCTGCCCCCTCTGCACGCCGGATAGGGGAGGGGTGGGGCTCGAATAGAGGCATTAACGCCTCATCGTTTCCGACGCACCTCTGCGTCGCGTCATTAAACGTGAATCAACCCGTAAGACGGCGATGGGAGCGTCGAGATAGCGGCGGGCGATCGAAGCCAGTGGGGAGCGGGGTAGGGGAAGCGAGCGAAGACAAAGGGATCCCGGTGGCAGGGATGCAACTTGAGATAGCTCTGGACCTGAAGAAGAAATATTTAGGTTATATTTTCGTTTATATAATGAGTATCCATTTGTGATGGTCTTATGTGCAAATTAAACGAAATCAAAAAAATTAAACTTGATAAATTTTGAGTTATCGTGAGAAACGAAATATTCCAGTAAATATTAGTAAATATTCAAAATAGTTAAATTTTATTTTTTACAAAATAATTAGAACAGTATTTTACACAAAATGACCGATATCGTAGAATTATTTAAATAATTACTTTATTTTTAAGGCAATTTATTCATCTATTATAGGTTTCTTTTAATTTCGGATGAGATCTGTGAACTCTATCGGAAAAAGTTGAAGTGGTAGAACATCAGCTTAGGTTCATTCCCTAGAGAAAACAACTCTCAACAATTTACAAAATAATCATTTGATTGTCTCAAATATTTTTGAAATATTTTACAACGTATTAGATGCAACGTTGCAATTAAAAGCACCATTTAAAAGTTTGCCACAAAGATCCGTGGCTATATGCAAGGGTAAAGGAAAACTAAAATATCTCAAAAACGCAAACTGTTATAAACTAGTAGTGCCTGACGCAAACTGATATAAAATGGTGGTAATACTATGTTCACCTAACCTCTACACAAAGCTACTCGCTCTGACATACCAACTCGGGCTGAGGCTTATTAAATAATAAAAACTATTTTCTCAAACATGGATTCAAATTTTTTCGTTAAATTTTATCTTGGTGTGTAATAACAGACGGAAAAATATGCTGCTAGTCCAATTTTCGGTAAACTCGCCGTATTTTTGAAAATCAGAAAAAATGCATGTTAAAAATATTGGATAGAGACAATTACATTTGTAAGTGTCGGACCGCGATCGAACTTTAAGAAGTTTCTACAGAGTCGTGGTAAGACTAACTGCGATTTAATTCGGTGGACCTGATTTTGATTCTCGATGAGGAAAATATTTTTCGCTGGCTGAATTAAAGTCTCGGTGCTGGAAAATACTTCTGCATGTTTATGCGATAGTATAATGTATCGGAGCAGTTAGAAAGAATGCCAGAAAGTACGTGCTGTTAGTGTACCACTACTTTCTTCTTATGTCATGTGAGGAAGTAAAAGTGTCAGATCTGAAGGGGTTATTATGATGATAACTAAATCAAGGTCTTGAGAATAGCATTTCTGCTCGAAAGTTAGTGTTATCATATCACATTTGCTAGGTACTCGGAGTCTAGAACCTCGCACTTAACAATGCTGCTAATTCAATGGTGTAGCCACTGAGCTCTTGCAACCGGTCCTTTACGTTGAGTTTTGAACTAGTTCATGACCTGAAGGCTCTTCCGTGACATTACCCTTGACAGACCACCATACATCCGTGCTGACAAAGATGACAACGTCGGTAACGACGACCGCGACGAGGCCGACGACAACGACGACGCCGACAACGACGACGACGACAACGACGAAAACGACGACGACGAAAACGACGATGACGACGAAAACGACGACGACGACAAAAATGACGACGATGAAAACGACGACGACGGCGAAAACGACGACGACGGCGAAAACGACGTCGACGGCGAAAACGACGACGACGGCGAAAACGACGACGACGGCGAAAACGACGACGACGTCGACGGCGAAAACGACGACGACGACGAAAACGATGACGAAAACGACGACAGAGCGAAGTCGGCGGTGACGCGTGGGTGTATGAGGCAACGCCTCGCTCATCGAACGGCGCGTGTTTGGACGCGTCACCTAGCGACGACGCGCGTTCGCGGCGCGTCCCGGCGGTCGATTCGCGGCCCCGACCCGCGCAACACGCCGCCCGCACTGCAAAGCCGGCCCCGGGGATCGATCTCTAATTAATGACGGCCCGATTTTCGCTGCTGTACACGCCCGGCCGCTGATTGGACGAGTATATTACATGGTTTGGGTGTTAACCTGTTAAGGAGAGGCGCTGCTGATTTGCGTTTACCACTAGCACCAGATATATACAATTTACTGTTAGAGGACTATTATTAGTCGAAACACTGCTGTTAACTATAATCTATTACTACCTACTGTTAACATATTTTATGAGTTTGGGCACAAATAGTATTTTGACAGATCTCGACGGAAAATTTAGCTTTTTTCATTGATGACAAGTCTTTCAAATATCCAGATTGTCACTTTACATTGTATTAAACACAAATGATGATATAATACAACTCAATTTGCACATTTTTCTTATAGTCATAAAATTACGTTTCATACACTTTTTGCCTTGTAATTTCAGTCCGAAATGACATAGGTCCGGACACGTCAACTGCTATAATTTCACAGGCACACACACACACACACACAGAAAAAGTTGCCAGATCCAAAGACTTGACACATGTCTCTCTCTGTATGTGGATGCGCTAAATCCGAATCTGAAGCCAAAATTGTGCCACCACCATCAATGTTTTTAAATCGCGAAAAAACACTGTGAAATTCTATATTGTAATTTTGAGAGTTTTTTTTGCGATAAAAAAACTGGGGTGTGGTGGTGCAATTCAGGTTTCAGATTGAGATTCAGCGAGTTTACATTCAAAGATAAACATGTGTCAAGTCTTTGGGTCTGACAACAACCTCCGAAAACAAAAAAAAATCAACTTCATGGAGGTTTTCGCAATTTAAATGATATTGGAGGGTAATGGCGCAATTCTGGCTTCAGATTCGGATTCACCGCGTCGAAATAGATAGATAAAAAGTGTCAACTCTTTGGTCCCGACTATTTGTTTTTTGTGTGTGCCTGTGTTATTTCCCTATTGGTAGTGAATATTTTATCCCAACAGGTAACAGCAACGTTCTCCCACGCACGTGGTGAAATCCGGCGCCAACCTGCGTCGGCATGTGTGGGAATCCTCCTCCAATATCTCCCACCTGCAGGGCATTGTACCAGCCAAGACAAGCTCCTGACTAGTCATGTGTATTATTGTAGTGCTTGTAAGAATAAATACGTGTAAGGAGAGGGAACAAGGAAGAGGAAGGAATGATAGCTCACGATCCATGTCCCGTGTCTTACGGTAGAGCTCCAGTTGGTTGATTGGTTGTTAGTGATTTCAGGTACATCAACTACTGATGTCATTATTTCCGCACGTGTAGTGCGTTTTTTTTCCTCTAGAGGCAGGGGTGATCTTTCATCGCTGGATGGCGAGATCCGCCGCCGACCTACTGTAGGATATCGGAGTTTCCTTCAACCAGGTATCTCCCACCAGCGGGGTCCGTCCCATCTGGGACAAGCTTTAAGCTCCCGATCGGTTTCGCAGCATATGTGATAGTGTAGTGTATGCTAGTATAAGTGTGTATGTGGGGTGAGGATAAGATAAGGAACAGGAAGGATGATTGTACGCGGTCCGTGGCCCGTTTGTTAGTGTACTGCTCCAGCATTCGCCTGGTGGTGATTGGAGAAACCACGAAAAACTACCGACCAGAGCAACCGGTCGTTATAGTTCTCCTCGAGACAGCGAGTGAACCTAGAACCTCCCAGTCAGAGGCAGTGCAGTGACATCAGTTACAGTACAGCTTCGACATTCGCCTGGTATTTATTTAGTTCAATAATATATCTTTGATCCCGATGAATAATCTGATAAGTCATAAACGCTTAACTTTACAGGAGAGCAAAAAGCAACGTTTAATTAATGAAATCAGGTATCAATGATATTAAAGCGAAGGTGATATTCAAACAAAACTATTTTTGTGTAGGTTCTGTTTGAATATCATTAATACCTTATTTATAGCATTAATTTAAAATTATTTTTGTTACCCTGTAAAATTAAGTCTTTATGACTTATCAGCTTATTCGCCGGGGTCAAAGATATATTTAAAAATATTATAGATGTCTTACAAAAGTTCGAAGCTCTGTTACGGATTTGCAAGATTAACCCGGACAATTCGAGATCTAGGAGTATCGATTGACAAGAGGACCTCAATTGCAACCGCTTAACGTGAGTTTCCCTACATATTAGTTATTGTAAAATCCACAAGTAGGAATCGAGGATAAAATGACAACAACCATTATCTTTTATGTTCAAGTATCTGCGTCGAATTTGCAATCATTCGAAAATTAATTTTTGTTGGCAATTTTAACTCCATAATTTCTTGCACAGAAAGGATATATCCAAATTTAAATGTGCGAAATCTAATTATCTATTAATGAATATATGTTCATACAAATCGATCATACAAATGAAAGAACTTAATCCTGTTTATAGATTAACAATCACCCTTTTTTTCGATCACACTCGTGATTTAGTTTTTTCCGTGGTCTCTGGAATCAGATCCTAGCACAACTGTGTGATGATTTACCACTCAAAATCTTTGGGAGAAAATAAGAAATGAACATTTTTGCAGCACTATTGAAAATAGTATCAAAGAATATTCTAAACTACTAATAGTTAGTGCCCACAATATTACTTCCTCTCAGCTTTGATAAGTTCAGTGTAGAAAAAAAATAACATGGATAACTTTGGTGTTTACACCATGAAATATTTACGGCGTGAACAAGTCAACGCCACCGCAGGAGGGACTATCTTAACAGGATTTGATGCGTAACAAGCACCTTAATGCCCAAGTCTTCGTGCTTAAAGTATATTACATCAGGGTACACACTTCCCCAACCTGTAAATTCACAGAGCATTCCCCATGTGTTCTCGTTAAAAGTAAAGAAGCAAATTCAATCGATTTTTTCGCGGTAGATCTTAATGATATCAGAATCAATTTTGTTGATCGCTGTCAAAAAGGAGACATGTAACCACTGTTTTTTTCCGACCAGCACGTAACATTTCAATTAAGACATGGAAAGATAAAGAGACAAAAAGATTGATAGACAGCTGCCTTAATTATTACAAGTAAATGAACGACAAACGAGTGAAATAGCATGTTTTTTTCTTCGTAATTTTATATTTTTGAAAAAAATTAATTGCAAAGAATGTGTGTAATGTAATATTTTGTTGGTCACGTGGAATTATAATATGCTTGTAACAATTTGCGTTACTAAATTATGAAATCGAGAGTGCGGTAGGCATGTTTGTGATCCTAGTATATTGCTGAAGTGTTGATTCTACAATATTCTGAGAAATCGAGCACAGTTTTCCTCAAGCACAAATTTAGAACGTTCATGCTTTCTTTATGTGTAATAAATTTATTCTTTTTACTAAAACAAAAATTAATTTTCTTTCTGCTGACTTGAGTACATTGATTATGATTGATGATAATGAAAGAATTGACTTTTTCATTTACGCTGTATGTAATACATTCTTTGGGAGCCATTCCGTTTACATTTAATGCGAACCTTAAAGTTTCAAATATCTCAAAAACTTAATAATCTATATTAAAACTATAGTAATGTTATACTCGTCTGTACTTTCAGTAATATTGTTAACAAAGAAACACTGACAAATTCTAGGGGATTTCGTTGTTTAATTTATAAATCAGAAAATGAGAATATTGCATAAGAGAATGAAATGATATTGATAAGTTATAGTGTTTTTCAAATTTGTAACCATTAAATACATGATTGCTCTAGTAATGCAATATCCTCTCATCAGATATTCTATCCATTCGAAATGATATCTAAAGTAGGTTACCTGGAAACAGCAGTTTATGTCCTAGTTACATTACTTTAAATCCATTAGCAGTATATTATTAATAGTAATGAGCTAGTCACGTTGCGGGATAACGCATTCAGATTATTTCAACCGGTTCGCGTGTTTTCCTCTCAATTCAAATGAACGAAATGAATGGAAGAGTAATATCTCATTATGTAAATGGATAATGTAGGCCCATTGGCTCCACTCCGCGCTGTGAATTTCGAGTGCATTAGCGCGTGAGAAAGTCAGGTTCATCGTGCATGCCCTCGTTGTTGGAAACGCAAATTGCTGCCAGGGCAAAATCTAGGCTGCCTGTAAAATTTTGTTTTACGGCAAGAATGCTTATTATTATGAAAGCATAGATTAATATTTTCGTAATATTAATATACAATAATTACAAAAACGTTTTCATGAGTTTTCCTACAGATTTTCATTTACCAAGAAAGCGGAAAGCCACTTAAAACATTTCAATATAAATTGTATCAACTTTCAGTATGTATTATATAATTAATATATCGATGGCTGATAGCAGACTGTTTTAAGTTCATTTGACAAAACTTTTCAGGAGTGCCATTTAATGTGTGTGTGTGTGTGTGTGTGTGTGTGTGTGTGTGTGTGTGTGTGTGTGTGTGTGTGTGTGTGTGTGTAAAATGAGTAAGTATGGCACCAGTTAGTTTGGAATGAGTTTGTTCCATGCAAATGGAGTGGAATATTTGCAATTTTGTTTGATTCACACATGTAGACAGGGACACAATTGGACTTAGAACAGTCTTGTTCTCAGTCATCGATATATTAATTTAAGAAAGTAATAATTACTTTTCATATAAAGTTTTCTTTTTTTGTGGTGTGCTACGTTTCACTTAATTAAGACGCTTCTGTATCGTAGTATAAATAAATTATGGAGAATTAATATGTAACTCCAGATGAATCCGTATCAGAAGGCGCATTGCATTAAAATATAAATTTGTCAACAATATAAAAATACAACAAAAATTATTTCCTTTTTCTTTACAGCGATAAAATTGTTCTACCTCGTGTGCTATGAATGTTATTTAACTTCAAGTTAAATTTAATAATAGAACAAACATGTTATCAGAACGTTCATATTGACGTTTTCAATCGCTCTAAATCCGTGTTCGATATCACCAGCATTATTATCAGTATAATCAGTTAAAGCCTTTTGAACCTTTTTCAATTTCTTAGACTAAATCCCCACTTCATGCTAAAATATCCTTGGAGGGGTAAGTCATAAGCCCAACTGTTTGGGTCTTTCAACACGAGCGAAAGTTGATCTCGCAAGTAGCACTTCAAAGCAAATAGTCTCCTGTTGTTGTTTTTTATTTTTTACATTAAATGAGCATGTGACTGCAGTGCCATTAGAGAATCGTAAAACATTCAATTCTGAATGGTACACAACCATATGTTTGCCAAAAGTCGTTAAAGAAATCAGAAAACACAACGAGAGAGGTTCGTTCTGCATCATGACAACGCAAGCTCGCACACAGCGCCCAAACAATAAATTATTTTAACAAGCAAAACATTGAACTGATGTTTCATCAACCATCCAGTCCAGATTTGTCCCGTCCGTGAAGAATAAACTACGCGGCCAACGTTTTTGACACCAGATGAAGCGGTGTATATGAAGTACATTTCATTTTACAGATTCACATTTTGTTACTGCCCATACATTTGAAGAAGATTTATGTTGTTTCAAAGTTTAACGTTGCGCTTATATTGGTCCGCATTGGTAAGCAAACTAGTAATTGGAGATAAAACTTGTTCTGTTTGAGACCAACATTAGCGAATATTGGACAGTAGCAAAGCCAGCGGAATTGAATTCAGCCTCCGTCTGGAGGGGAAAAAATAAGGTACTGTCACTACGGGTAATTGCGAGCGATATCGCCCGACTTATTTCTTCCTTAATACTCGTATCCCAAATGTTGCTCACAAAATTGTCCAAATATTTCCATAATTCCTCAGATCATTTTTTAAACATTTACGAGATTTACGGTCAACCCTATTCACGTGTATTTTAGATGGTCTTGGAATTGCAGATGGCCTTGTCTCTTAAGCTGATTTCGGCAAATGGAACCGACAAAACCAAATGATTTACATCTTAGTCTCGAAGACAATTGTTTCGTATGCGATCGAATTTTGGATTCACCAAGATCATTTCACTTTGTGTGTTCACTTATGAGTTTGTACGGGTCGGGCACATTAGAAATGACCGGCGATTTTGGCTGACTTAAATTTCGGCGAAAATCGACTTCACTTTGATACTAGCCACCGCGTAACAACCGGCATTTCTGATGTTTTGATCATCTGATCTTTTTGTCATTACAAGGCAAATTCGTCAGAAGTACTCTAACAAACGGGCCACGGACCACGCACGATTATCTCTTCCTCATTCTTGACTCCTCTCCCCTTACACAGAAACCAACACTTAAATGTTCTACACTACCACCCTGTTGAAAACCAGTCGAGAACTTAGAGATGGCGCGATGTTCTGCTGGGGGAGATACTTCAAGGTGAATTGTCGCGAAGAAACGTGTAAGTCGATGCTGATCTCACGTTTCAGCAGCAAAGGAATACCCTGACTTACCTTCTTCTTTTTTTCACCCATAACTTAAACACACTTACATGCACTACACTACCACTCTTATCAAAAGATTTACACATAGCTGCACCTCAAGATCACAACCTGGAAGATTGATTCCCGATTCAAAAGGATACATCATCGATGAATCAAAACGATGATGTATCCTTTTGATTCATGCTCCTGAATGAATCAAAAGGATACATTCATTTGAAGGATACATCAAATGAATGTATCCTTTTCATTTGATACAGGAATAAGATCTGCAATATTAATTGATAATGCCTTTGCTATAGCGCACAACATATTATCTTATCGGGAGCCCCAATACCACAAATGTAAGTCCTAATGAAACTCCCGATTGGATAACGTTGTTCCCTTCTCCTTCCAGCTTGTGATCTCGAAGTGCAGCTACCGAGAGAGATGGTACAGGGCATTGTCGTTAATTACCATTTTATTGCGATGAAGTAGTCCATGTTTTGAGGTTTTAACGTTCCAAACAACTACCACTTCATATGTAAAAAAAGCAACAATTGTAGTTTACGCCAAATAAAAATAAAAATACATTTTTCGTTTAGAGTTGGGTCTTCAAACAATGTAAAGAATTTTTATTTCTGTTTGAAACGCCTTATAATCAGGAAAAATCATTAGCTTTGAAACGTTGACCACATGAAAAAGGAAAAGAATACAAATTATTGACCAGAAACAAACTATTTTCTTTCATTATTTCGAATATTTTAATGTTCACTTTTACATTGCGTTTTTCATTACAATTACGTAATATTTTTCTTCCACATTTTTTCAATTATTTCTTACTATTCGTTTATTCTTATTGATTCTTATTTCAAAGTGTCGACCTCATATTTTCACCCGAACAACGCCGCAGAAGAAACGGTATAGTTTTGAAAGTACGGACTGTGATATACTGGAGTTTACACATAATGGATGTACCCGATAAACGATGAAGCATGGACCGGGTGGTTCAGTGCATCAACTGATATCACTGCAGTGTCTCTGAGAGGGAGGTCCTAGGTTCGATTTCCGAAGGTGGCAGGATTCTCGACACTAGCTTGTCAGCTAGGTCAAATTCAGTCGCTGTCTGTAGGAGAACTGTAGCGGTCGGACGGCTGGTCTGATCAGGAGCGTTTCGTGATTTCTCCGATCAACACCCGGCGAATCCCGGAACAGTACCCTAACAAACGCGCCACGAATCGCGCGCGATGTTTCCTACCTCCTCATTATCCTACCCTCTTCCCTTGCACACACTCTACTCTACCACACATGCCGGGAGACCGGTTGGGAGCTTAGAGCTTGTCCCGATCGGGGCGGCACCCCGCTGTTGGGAGATACCTGTTTGAGGAACAACACCGCTAGCCGACGGTAGGTCGGCGCCGGATCTCCCCTTCGCCATCTCCCGAGAAAAAAATGCACTACACATACGTGACTAATGACCCTAGTAGTTGACGCGCACGGGATCAGTAACAATCAATCGATCGTTGAAGTGCAGCTATGATTAAATCGGAGTATAGAGCTTGTCCTGCCTTGGCCGCTTTGCGTTGGTGGGAGATACGTGGTTGGGGAGAATGCCTGCAAGTCGACGTAGGTTGGATTGAGGATCCTACCACCCAGGGGAAGATCACCGCCACCTTCAGCGATTAAGCATTCATTACACTTGCGGAACAAATGAAGTTAGCAGTAGTCAAGTCACTAATCAATCAAAAAAATCCCGAAAGACGCAGTTTTGAGGCAGGTTACTTCAACCCTTCCTTCGTTCCTGTGAACGATCCAAAATTGCGTCTGTCGTGCAGTTGACCGTAATGCCAGTGAATTAGACCAGCGAACTACAACTTCCCCCGGTATTGCCTGGCGAGGCGAGGCGAGGCGTGGCGTGGCGAGGGGAGGCGTGGGGAGTCGAAGCGAAGAGAAGCGAGGCAAGAAGAAGCGACGAGGGCGCGTGGGCGACTCACGGTGGGCGGTGGGGGGACATTGGGGCGGGAGGGAGGGGGCAGGGTGAGATCTCGCGCCGCCGAGCTCGTTTGTCTCGCCGGCGCTAATTAAATGTAAAGCTAACTGCGATCGAGCGCTTACGCGGCGCTAGGCTCTCCGCAGCCTGCTCCCCGCGGCGCCCCGACGCCAGGCGTCGCCCCGACGACGCCACGCCCACAGGGCGCCCGCGCTGCGGATGGGAAACGCGGTCCCCCACGCAGCGAGCAGCCAGAAGAGAGGGATGAAGAATTCACAAGTGCGTAGCAATGGATGTGGAACTCTTGATTTCAGTTCCAAGTCAAATTGTTACCAATACTACCAAGGGAATGATTGGTTACTTGGTGTTTCAAGACGCGACAACTGCTATGGTCATTAGTTCCGTAAGTGTGGTGCATGCTATTTTCTCGGAGGTGGTGGTGGTGGTCTTCCCCCGGCGAATGGGGAGATCCGGCGCCGACCTACCGCCGGCTAGCGGGGTTTTCCCATGGCCAGGTATCTCCCACCAGAGGGGCACCGCCCCAGTCGGGACCAGCTCTAAGCTCTTGACCGGTCTCCTGGCATATGTGATTGTGTAGTGAATGTTAGTGTGTGTGTGAGTGTGCAAGGAAGAGAATAAAACAATGAAGAGGTAGGAAAGATAGCGTGCGGTCCGTGGCCAGTTTGTTAGGGTACTACTCCAGCATTCGCCGAGTGTTGATCGGAGAAATCACGGAAAACTACCGATCAGAGCAGCCGGCCGGACGCTACAGTTTTGTGCATGGTGTTAGTTTTTTGCTGTGTGGTACATGTTTTTGTCACGGAAGGTTGAAGTGTTATTTCCCATACGGAGTTTGAAATCCGACACCGACCTATACCTTCGGTGATACCATGTGCTGATACGTGGGAGATACCACGAGCGGGGCACCATTCCTGCTAGACAAACTCTAAGCTCCCGACAGATCTCCTGACATCTGTGATTGTGTAGTGTTTGTTAATGTGTAAGTAAGAAATGAAGATTGAACAAGGAAAGGAATGAGAGCGCGCGATCTGTGGTCCGCTTGTTAGAGTACTACTCCGTCATTCTCCCGGTGTTGATTGGAGAAACTACTGAAACTACGACCCGAGCAGCCGGTCGCTAGACTTTTTCTCCGGATAGCTGAATTCGACCAAGCTATCTCGTTAGAGTTAAAGATCCTACCACAGTTGGGACCACAAACCTAGGAATTGCCGGCTAAAGAATCTACTGGGTCATCAGTAAATGCCCTGAGCAACTTAAACCGGCACAACAATGGAAGATGGAATAATTTGACAAAAAGCGTTTAAAAATGTATTTTGTAAAATCACCTAATCAATAAATAGTTGAATGCGTTATTTAATTATTAGTGTATGTTAGAGTTAACTTTTTTAATCTCAATTCATGTTTCAAGGAATCATTCGTATTTCGTGTAGATTTATGATACGAATTATTTATTTACGATATTCCTATTTCTAAAAAATATGTGAACAATATCCATGAAATTCCACCGAAATTCTATTTTCTAAACCAGGTTCACCCGTTTTCGTTGCTCATCAAGAATCATTGGGCGGCCTAAGTTCTGTCAGCCTAGAAATGTGTCCCGATACCATCGTTGTGTAGGAGATGGGTGGGCGCCATTTTGCGACAGAGGAAAAGTTTGCTTGGGGGCCAGACGGTTGAACAACTGCAGTGATCGAAAAAAAAAACACATCAGCGGCAACGCTAATTTCCTTTGTTTTCTGCATTCGCAGTTGTTAAGAGAAAATATTCGCAAATGTTCAAGTCGGAGCGCTGTAAAATGCAATTTTAAACATTGTAAAATTTTAAACATTTAAAAATTTTAAATATCATCAATCTGGTCAGTCTAATTTTCAACTTTATGTAATGTCAAGAAATTACATTAAAAACATTTTGAGGAAAAGTAGTAAAATAAAAGTCAATTTACACGTGTAGAATAGAACTTGTTGTCACCCTTTAAAATGAAAAATACTTGAATGACTGAAAAACAATGTTCTTTTTTGATTAAATATAAACTGTTATTAAAACATTTATTTAATAAATGACTTCATGAAAAGCGCAATACCAAGGGCGTTTTGTGCGCCAATTTCGCTGTTGGCGCCAACTGGCAGCCACACGCCACGTGCGTTAAACTGTTCTGAATGTCACTCGCGTGCCCTTTCGTCGGAGAACCTTTCCTACTCTCTTTCTACTGCCCTCCACACTACAAAAGCCCATCCCCCCCAGTATTTCCAGAGAAGAGGTGGCTCAGGGTGACTGATGTGTCTCTGACCGGGAGGCCGCAGAATTCTAGTGGCCAGCTGCTGTGATCGGGAGTTTTCCGTGATTTCTCCGATAACCACCAGGCGAATGCGGGAGTAGTACCGTGACAATCGGGTCACGGGCCGCGCAAGATCTTTTCTTCCTCTTCGGTGTCCCATCCTCATCTCTTACTTACACACTTCACTTCTTACACACTTATTTACACCTTCTTACTACCACACATGTCGAGAGGGTAGAAATGGTCCCGGCTGGGGTGGTTCTCCGCTTGTGGGAGACACCTGGTTGGGGAAAACTCCGCTAGCCGAAACTAGGTCGCTGGCGAATCTCACCATCTAGCAGGGAAAGACCACCGCCATCTTACGATAAAAACATGCACTACACTTACAGGACTAATGCCCTTTCCTCTTGACGCGCCCGGAAACACTAACAATCAATAAATCAAACCAGTATTTCTCCTCTCTGCTCACGAGCGGATTTGCGAGCGCTCGCACTTTCCAGAAGCTTTTAGCTTGATGACTAATTTACCAAACATTGCTTTTGAAAGAACAATTTTAAAGTGATTCATTTTATTTATCTGCTTTTACGAAAAACGAAAACTTTGTAGCCTGAGATCAAAGGAATGCAAGAATTTTAGCAGAAAAAGCAAAATTTTAGGCGTGAGACGCAGAACACAAACACACATATCTCAAACTTCTCCTCTTAAAACGTTATTCATTAAGGTGAGTTATATAATATGTTTACATTAGGTTTTTCATATTTCGTAAATACGTTTGGCGAATATAAGTGACTGCATGATTAAGTTTTTCTTTAGTAGAAAGGCTTACATAAACATCTTAGCCCTGCAGCCGTTACGATCGTTTCCCGCCAAGAACAGAAAATTCGTGTTAGCTAGCCGTTACCGCAAGCACGGGATGTTTGTTCTTCTCTTTTAGACGCACCTATACACCGTAGCACAAAAGCACATTCGTGCGATTTATCTCACCGGCTGTCTATTGTCGGCGGCAGTGCTATGCCGTCAGTCTCATGCATTCTTGCTGGCGGTCTCATTCATTGTTCGACGTTCTTCCGCTAGAGGTATTTCATTGTGAAACGTTTGGTAAACATTCGATGGGCATGGAACTTCGTAAAATGCGTGAAGTTTAGGTTTCGAAAAAAAAATTTCGATTTTATTAAGAAAACCTTGAGTTAAATGACAGCACTCATAGTTCTGACATATCCATTTTGTTGATTATTTTGCTTTTTCCTCTTTCAAATCATACAAGCAAATAAACTATTCTTCTTTAATCTTAATACTCGTACATAAAAATTAATTCTAGTAAAATAATAATGTCATTTAATTTTATGTCACGTTGAAATATTTAATTCATTTCAGTGTACAACGCAGTGATTTACTATTACTGCACAGTTTACGTGCCCCGTTCTTTCTTGATTCCCGAGCTGGTATAGAATTGACTTGGAAAAGAAAAAGATTCAGTGAAAATACACTTTTTCTTTTACCTTATTTAAATATTCTGCCGTATTTCAGTCAAAAACAAGAAACAAATATTATATTTCGCAACAAAAATTAATTTTTTTTACAACGAAATTAGCTGACAAATATTTCTGAAACTTGGTATATAAAAATATTTTTTAAACCAGATCTACACTCCATTTAAAGCAGTATTGAAAAGTCAGAGCTTTGCGATATGGAGTGGGACTGTCGAGAGAAAAGCGTTTAAACAGAACGGCTTTGAGCAAATAGGATAGAATTAATTGCTTCGCAATTTGTTGAAAGAACTACACGATTTTACTGTAACAAACGCAGATTCAAATAAACACAGCAAAGCAGTCATAGATCGAGCGACATGGTGTTTTGAATCCAGTGACAAAAAATGAACCGGAAATTGTAGCCCAATATGCAAACCCTCAGAATATTTGTGTTCAGTTTTCCTGAAACCTACTTGTTAATACATTCCATGGAAATAGAATATTTATGTGATGCTTGCATCTATTCTTATCTATATATAAAGAATAGTATGAAAAGAAGTAGCATACATGTTAATTACATGTAGCATACAAAATTCGGTAATTAAAAACCTAAACAATCATTGTACACAGGATGTATCAATATAAATATTGTAGACTTCCAGGGTATGTAGAGAGGTCGAAAATGATTAATTGTTTGCTAAAGAGCATTTGGTGGGAAATTTCATGTAACGTACCCACAAATGTGACATTGCCCCTGGTTGATAGACAGTATACACAGATTTTCGGCAGAAATATTAAAATGTCTTGGCTGAGTCATGAAGTGATATGCCGTATACATGTATATAAGCGTTTGCCTGACAATCAGAGGATATATCTTGTGTGCAACTCCTTTAAATGAAATGTACTACTTTATGTGCATTGGCAAAAGTGATGATTTTTCACCCCACACATACCATAGAAGTTTGTCACATTTATTCTTTGACATCCTGAAAATACATTATTACGTCTTTATTTTTATCGTATGTTTTAATAAGGTTATCGTTTTCCGAACTTATACAGTAGTTATATAAGGTGCCTTGAAACGAAAGAAAGATAAAACTGAAAATTTGTCGTAGGCTTCTAAAATAATTTTTAAAATATAATTAATTCCTGTACATGATATTTCCTTTACACGTACTCACCCACGCAAACACACACACAGGTAGAGAGATAGATAGAAAGATAGATAGATAGATAGATAGATAGATAGATAGATAGATAGATAGATAGATAGATAGATAGATAGATAGATAGATAGATAGATAGATAGATAGATAGATAGATAGATAGATAGATAGATAGATAGATAGATAGATAGTAGCTAGGTAGGTAGTTAAGACCAAGATGATGTGCAGATCGTTAGAGCCACTTATGGGTTTTGAAGACCGGGAATCGAACAATTTATCTCACGCATCCAGTCTTTATTTCTTTACTCTTCTTTTATTTTTTTAAGTACTTTCTTCGTATCTCCTCGTTCTCTATAATATGGTCCGCAAGATATCTTCCTACACCCGGGACTTTTGAAATGGGGCCTCGACATGAGATTGGGAACACTTCAATCGAGAGAACATTTCGTTTTGCCAGTGTTGAAGTTCGGAGGTGGCCTCATGTTCCCCGCCTCATCTCCTAACTTTTTGATCAGATACACGATCCAACCAAATGTATTTGATTAATTTTTTAAACCTTTTTGTTTTATATCATTTCAATCGTGATGTTCAACTGGAACAAACTATCGATTAAATCGGCAAAGTGGCGATTTTACCATTGTTTCTGGTGTTTACTCTGACTAGGAGGTCCTAAGACCTCTGACGAGTAGTAACTGGATAGAATGGTCACACTCGCCCTCCATATAGAGCATAATTATAAAGACCAGCTGAGTTACACGATACTTTACCGTAATTTCTACGATCAGTACCAGGGGAAGCCCGGAGTAGTACTTTACAAACGGGCCTGGGAACCCGATCCGATCTATTCCTTATTCCTATCACTTCTTTTCTCTTTACACACACTCTCCCGCGCTTTCATGCACTATTCTACTACACCCAACAGCAGACGAGTGAGAACTTAGTTTGTCCCAGCTGGAGCGGTGTCCCTCTGGGAAATTAGGAGCCGTCCATAAATTACGTGAGGCGATTTTGGCGATTTTTCTACTCCCCCTCCCCCTTGCTGAGATGTGCTATTTGGTTCGACACCTCCCCCCCCTATAATCTCACGTGAGATTTTTTGAAATGCTTATTTTTAATGTAAATACGTTATTTTTTAATCGATTGAATTGGGATTTATTTAAAAACTATAATTATTTATTATAATTATATTATATTTAAACCTAGTATTTAGATAATAGAGTGATTAAATTACAGTGAATATTATTGCACTTCTAAAACCGCTCGGAAATTTTTCTTTAAAATATCTGTAAAAATACAGGTAATGAGATTTGTCTCATTAATGATAAAAAGTTTGGTAATTTTTGTTCGATTCTTTTTCTCTTTTTCTCTTTGCTACTTATTGTAGAATTCACATAACCGCGATAAAAATTGTGTAAGATTTAGCCATATTTTAGTATGAAAATGTGGTTTACTTAAATTGTCTCAGTTATCTCCCAACTTAGCACTGTTTTTAGCGAAAAAAATTACGTGATATTTGCCAAGACCCCCTCTCCCCTACGTAAGATTAGGTTAGATTTGCTTGACTGTTCCCCTCCCTAAAGACCTCACGTAATATATGTATGGCCCCTTGTTTGGAGGGAGAAATCCCCACAAGTTGAAGTATAGTTCAGCGGCGGATGTCACCATCCAGCAGGGGAAAAACACCGCCACATCTGGGGGTAAATCATTCACTCCACTAATTAAATAATATTTCAGTGGATACATCTGGTTTCACTGATTAATCAATCTCAAAGAAATTGTTACACATGTTGTATTATTATTTTTAAAATTTTGATTACACACTGTAAATTTTGCAACCGTAGTACCATTTTAGGAAAAATATGAAAATTGTTTCTCTTTCTGTTATAAAAAATAATTATTTGGAAATGAAAATATTTCTGTAATAGACAGTACTCTTACAAACGGGTCTTGGTCCACGCGCGATCTTTCCTGCCACTTCCTCTCTCTTAAGATACACTTACATTAACAAGCACTACTCTATAACACATGCCGGGAGACCGGTCGGGAACTTAAGAGCCTGTTCTCGGCTGGGGCGATGCCTCATTGATGAGAGATACCTGGTTGGCAAACCCCGATAGCCGACGGTAGGTTTCCAGCGGGGTAAGGGCACCACCTCCTCATGAGAAAAAATGCACTACACTTACGGGATTAACGACCCTGATAGTTGATACGCCCGGAATCACTAACAATCAATCAATCAATCAATCGAAACTCTCAAGCAAATGTACTCTCCAGCCATATGCGCCTACACACTGCGGATAATCTACAAATTTAGTTCCGTACGCGACATCCACATTCGTAACCGGACCAAGACATTCGCTGCCAACGTAGCCGTTCGCGGCGCGGACCATTGCTTCTCGCGCAAATCCCAAATTGAATTAATGGCCCCGGGCGGCGCCAGGGCTCTTCACCCAGCTTCCTAATTAGGAGCACGCGCCAAAACGGCGCCCTCGCCCGCCCGGGTCCGTCCTCAACGCCGCGCCGCCGGCTGATTAATCTAACTTTTCCCATTAGGCGTCCTCCCGATGATAATTAAACTATTCATGTGCCAGCGTCGCACAAAGAAACGCGTTCTGAGTGACATCTTGCGGGGCGAGTGCACAGCAGCCTGGACGTTGAAGGTGTGAGCCAGGCAGTCATGTCCTACGCTGGGATGTAATATACTTTATGCATTGCACTGAGTGAGGGACGTAGAATGTGGTAGAATTTTGGAACTATGTAGTATTAAATTTTAGGAAACGAACGAAGGGCGAAAAAATGTATGAAAGTTTGTATTCAGAAGTTGGTTTTGAAATCAATTGCAAGTTCATACTGGTTTTTAGATTTTTTGTTTAGAAGCTACTGCGAAAATCTAATTTTAGTTGTGTATGTCTTCCTAAGATGAAGTAGCACAAGTTTGAAGAAGTCAGGCACGTTAGTATCTTGGAAGATTTAAGCGTCATGTGCCACACAATAAATGTAAAATTTGAGCTTTTTTTACTATCAGAGATACTGAAGTTAACTTTTCTAACTATTACCATTTTCATTAAATAAGAAAACTGATTTCTGATTGTAGATCAGTAAAACGTGTGGTAACATTTTGCAGTTTTGTTACACTAGCATCCATTTTTTTACGGTACAATGTACAAATGACAGGAATGGTAAAGACATTCAAAATTTAATTGATGTAGTGAATGTATTTTGCCAAACTCGCTTTTCCATCTTCAGTTTCAATGTGACTTGTTTTCCTTCTACGGTGAGTACTGCAGGTTTAATCTGTTTAGGTTTAAAGTATGTTAGAAATCCTTTCTTTCAGCATTCTCTGACGACCAAATACTTCCATGGTCCTCTGTACAATTCATGTTAATATTATTTGGAAAGCAAGTGCACTGGTTGCTACACGACAACACAGCGAGAAGGACTTATGTAAACGAATTGCCAAACGCAACGTATTGTTCGGAGGTAGAAACCTGTGCATTGTGTACATCGCGCATCCATGTTCCACCCCCGCACGGAGAATGAGATGCTGCCTTGGGGAACAAGTGGGCGATTCAGTCGCTGGTCGCCAGGGAGTGCTGGAAGTGGAGGGTCGGGCGCCATTGTTCCGGGGAGATGGTGGGCGTGATGAATGTGGGGACACGACCAAAGAGCTCCGGAGTGGGGGAGGGGGAGGGAAGAAGGAAGGAACGGTAGCGATCGCTTTGCTTTGCGTTACATAAATCGAGAAAATAGACGGAGAGGAACTGAGAGAGAGAGAGAGAGAGAGAGAGAGAGAGAGAGAGAGAGAGAGGGCGTGATAGATAAGAAAGGGTGCGGAAAGAGCGAACACCGAACCCGATGAATCGTCAACTGTCTGTATTTCGGTATTTCTGGATTAAATGTGTAGATAATTGTTTTCTGGTACTTAAATAAAAATGATACTTATCTAAAACTGGTGAATTTTCTAAATAATTTCAGTATAATACATATTTGAGTTTTCTTACTAAAAACAATTGTTAGGCTATCGGTCTTGCAATACTATCGTCTATATTCTTCAATAAAGATCACATTTAAGGAACATGTTCATTTTTGTAACGATATAGAATTTTACCTGATTTCAGTTGAATAAGTCACATTTTCAACAATAACTTGAGTTAATTTTTAAATGTGGAAAACTTTTCCTGGATAATTATTAGTGAAGTTAATTTCTTTGTGCAGATCACATGCGGATTCAAATTTTCATGTAATTGCACATTTTATTCAACAAAACCTTTTTGTAAAATTGTTTTTGTGGGAGAACTAAACGAATGAAAATGGATTCATATGTCATTTACAATTTAATTAATGCCCCCTGGTGTCAGAATCCTCTATGTCGTTTTACATGATCAAAGTTAAAAAGTGTAATTGAACTTTAATACGTAGAAGAGAAATCTCAGTTCATTTCAGTAACAACCCTGTTAACTTTCTACTACTCTTTTTGATCATCCTTATAGCTTCATCATCGGTTTGATGATCGTAATCGCACTGAAATTTGAGACGTATTTCTTTGTAAAATACATGAAGAACCTTTAGACTTTCTTACAAACATTCCGTATAGACAGGACATTTTTAGAACGCAAGCACAGATGCGGGGCCAATTTGACTCGGAATTTTACAATATATATTTTGTAATTGCTAGCAATTTAAATTGTTTTCAACAACAATAATATAGTTTCATTAGTTCAGAATATTTTACAAAGCTGGGAAGCAATAAATAATAGAAATTAAAAAACGAACATGCATTGCGTAAGCTTCTGAGATCTGACATGACTTTTTAACAATACAACTATACTTTCTGAATTTTTGTGCATATTAAATTATTACTTCCATCATTTATTGTTTAAAAAAGCACACCTAAAACTTAAATAATCTTTCTTTATTAATTCACTACCACTCTTCTAGACGGTCACTTCAAAAATACCATATGGTTTACTACTAGACTACTGCCGCATGCTATTTTCTAGTCGTTTTGGATCTATGACTTATGGAAATGTATGCAAAAAATTTGAATTCATATAATCTTTGCAAAATATTGCTACCTCTATAAAATATATATTAATCCACACACCAAATATATATGATCATTTTGTAACACAAATTAATAATCATTGACATCATAACTATTGTATGCATCCAGTTTGTGTCTTCTGTTTAAGGGATTCGGAAAGTCGCTATTAGAAGGATGGTCTCCGCACTTTGTTTATAACGCTTGAAAAAATTAATAACCAAATTATCAGTTTCGCATTCTAGTAATGAAGTTGAAGTTTAACTACAACAGAAAAAGTTTTACAAAAATATTGTGACATACCAGACCGTCACACAATATTTTGTTGCGAATTGGGGACAAGAATTTATTAAATTCTTTGTAAAAAGTGTAAATGTTGAGGGCATAGGCATGCAGGCAGGATGTTCCTTAGCAACCAGGGAAGCGGAAGTAAATAAACATAGCGCGACAAGTAACGGACAGAAGATGGTGATGTAAGGGCATGTAGGATTGGTGGTAAACTAGTAATGGGGTATGACGTAGAAGGAAACTGGAGATTGTTTTGGAAAACAAGAGACAAGAATGTATGAAAGTTATCCAGGGTTGAACTTTTTGTAATTGGAGAGAGAAGAGCTTTAGACCGCGTACCGTGCACATCGTACTGAGAGGTTATTGTAAATGATAGATGCGGGACTTGGTGGAATTTTGCGGGATATAATTGAGCAGTGAGAACTTATATTTTGTGTGCGTAATTCTATTTGGAACTTTGAATAATTCTGGCACCGGGAATAGTAAGTGAAACAATAAGTTGAGGAGGACATTGATTCGGCAGCGGACCGAAAACAAGATACAAGAGAGAAGATTGGTCGGAGCGGTGGATTCTTCCTGGCCCCATCGACCAAGAGCGCGGTGGATATATAAATAGTAAGAATAATAGCGCTATAGACAATTTTTACTACCGGTCATGACCAAGGTGACATTTTATGTTAAAAGGATTAATCGATGAATAAACTTATAACGTTCTCATTCTGAAAAACGAAAAGCTGATTATCATTTCTTTATCATCTTGTGCAATCCATAGTTTAATAATTTCTTTCCAGAAACAACTTTCAGATTCCTCGCTTCTTCCGTATGGAGAGCGGATCGAATGATCGTTTGCTAGGAAGAAAGTAAGTACCGGCGACGATTATTTTCGTAAGAACCCAACTGGCAGAGCTAGTAGGATAATTATTTCCCTTTAGATGTGTTTGCGGGAAATTTAAAATCGCAACCCTTTCCTGGCGCCCAAAAATGATATAAATTCGGAAGCCGGTTGCAGAAAAAATTTAACAGAAACGGAGAGCGTTTCAATATGAACTTAAACATAATGTAGTTTAAACATAAACAATGACTTTCTTATCGAAAGTTAATTACTTGATACAATATGTATCAATACAATACTCGTTTCGCGACTTCTATACAATACAAATTTACGCAAAAGACTTTGAAACATTTAAGAAAAGGGATACGGTAAAATTAGTTCCATGAAATTTCTTTTATTAGTAGGAAACTGACAGCAAGGAGCCAGATTAACTCGTGACAGTTGAGGGCCAAGTGAAATACCCATTTTGCAAATATATTTAAAAACTAAAATAATGAGCTTTCCTCATTCCCGCTTTTCAAATAACAAACACTTTTATTTTACCACATTTCTTTTTAGTGTGTGAAATGCATCTTTCTTTATTAAATGGAGGATCGTTTTTTATACAACGTTCAAACTAAAGAAGACTTTTGGTTTTATTGATTATTAATAAATTTACAAGTTATTGTTTTTAAAACTAGTCATATAAACAATAAGAACATAATTATTTATTTCATGTAATCAAATTCAAGATTTATTATGTCAGAATCATGTCGACTGTGATGATATATTCTATGAGTATTTAAAATCATTCTTAATTTTAGTAAAATGGTGTCTCATGACTGGTTACTTCACAAGTGCCTAAGAATAAATGTAATAAAATTCGAAGGCGTGGAGTGAAATGGAAAATTGTTCGTGATTATTAGGCAATTTCACATATGTAGATAATTGATCTAGATAATTGTATTCCGAGACATCCTGTGATAAATGTTCCACTATGATAATTACTAATAAAGCACTAGATGTGCATTGCTTCACAGCGATCAATTTTGACCTCTTCAAATGCTCTGGATATTTGTATTTTATTCTGACACACTATTATAAATTCCTATTGTATTTTTTTTAATTCTAAAATAATCGAATATTCTCTTCTTAATAGCATCATAATAGTACATTATTTTTGTTTGAATTTGTTACGAATTGGGCTCGATTGCATATATGAATTTCCTGTAAGTAGATCCCGTCCTGTTTTGTTCGCAGACCGCACCCATCACTTACAGGCAGGAATAAAAGTTTTCAATTGCCGCCATCGATTCTCAGTAGCGGTCGCTCGTGGGGCGGCAGTGCCTGTCATACGACTTGAGTCATACGTGACTAAGTGACATGTGACTATGTAGATGAATCTTACAATATAGATTCACTATGTAATAAACTTGTAGATCCAATTAGTCAGTCGTTTGAATAATATCTCTCTGAACTTTATTTTGAGTATGGACTATTCTACACATTTGAATAATTTTTGAGACTTTCTCAATAGATAGGTCGAATACAGTCGCTCTTTGAAAGTAAATTCTAGTGTCCAACTGGTTGTCCAATCGGTTGTTTGACGTGGTTTCTGAGCGCCGGAATTCTACTCTCAAAAACGGGCCACTGACAGCGCGGGATCTTCTCTTTCTATTAGTTTTATTATCTCCCCTTACATATACACACACTTGCACCCACTACATTTCCTCACATGTTGGAATACCATTTGTGAACGTAGAGCTTGTAGCGGCTGGGGCGGTGCTCTAATCGGGGAGATACCTGGTGAGGAAAAACAATGTGTAATTTGGCGCCGGATCTCTATCCAGCGGGGGATGAACACCGCCACCTCCTTCGAAGAGCTGTCACTACACTAACAGGATAATTGACCATAGTAATTGCTTCCTCTCCGCCTGCTCCTTTCGCCCGTCTCGTTGGCTCAGCTCTGCCCGGTCCTACTCGGCACCCCACGTCATATGACAACGCCCAGCAAACAACGAAGCCCAGGTAGACTGGGAAATTCTTTTCACTGAATATGTTGAGGCTGCAAAAGAGCTTGATCAATTTTTTTGGAAGAGCCACAGAATGCTGGATTGGGTTGCCCACAAAGCGTAGCCACAACCTCTTAGCTTGTCACAAGGGAAAATTCTGAAAGGCAATTATTTGAGAACTATTAGTTTATCTCAGCGTGAAAATTGTTGATAATTGAAGAAGTTGTCAATGTTACCTTGTTTTCTATGTTTCCTTAGGCAAACACAATATTAATTTCTGTTGTATTTCGTGCGTAATACAATCTCAGCTCACTTTCAGCTTTACGCGCCCAAACAACACGATCTTTATAGAGAATGTGCAACAGCCCAAATGCTTCTGCTGCTACCGTTACCACCAGTCAAAATATCTAATTTCTTCAATGCAGCCAAGATGTGAATTACTACGCCTTTTTACTGACAAGGTGATATTTTGTACAAACGCTCGGCTGAAAAATTCTCCAATAATGGCCTCCCGTGGCGTCATATGAATAGACGCATTGTATTTCCTCGAAGTCTCGACAATGGGAGCGAGCTTGCGCGCCAATAACTCTCAGCTGAGGTCGCAATACCAACCCTACATAATTAAATTGATAGTCGGTAGCATATATATGTGCATCTTAACGGTTTTTTACTCGAGCGAGGCGAGTCGCCGTGAAACTAATGCGATTCTAACGCGCCTTCATTTGGAAAGACATTTAATTCTCGGAATGTTGACAACTCCACAGCGTCCTCAGTATCTGTCGCGATCTCGCGAGCGTGTATGAAAGCAGTTCAACTCGTCAACTGTTTGTCCTTCCAAGGAGTTCCATACGAAAGATGCCTTTGCCTTTCTCTCTGGAAGTTAACCCACGGTTTTTGGAGAAAAAATATTATAAGTCCAACGCAGATCGTTTGAAATGCATGCTTTGTGCAGTTAATTAGCGCCAAGAAATTATTATAAATGATAGATTTCAAAGTACGGCGCTAAATTTGAATAAATTTTGGCCGCCCATGTGTCAACAGAATATGAAGAAAAAAGGTGAGGTAATGGCGACACTCACTTTTATGTAACAGAAGTACGATGCGAAGCAATAGAATGCGGAGGGCTATCGACAAAAAATCATATCTTGAGAACCGGTGGGAATGTCATGGTGAAACAAAAGAAAAAAAAACTAAGTTGGTCCCTTGAGAAATATCTCTAATGTGTTTTAATTTCATGTTGAGAGATAAAATAGTTTTTTAGGTAAATCGGTTCGTACAAACGGGTAACAATTGATGTTTGGGAAAATTCTGTTTACAAGTCGAATAAGCAAATTAAAAATGCATTTAGAAGATAAAAACTCAAAAGTCATAGACAGACACCTGATATATTATCTGTATTGATCTCTATTGATGATATGTATATCTGTTGGGTGATTGAAGTAATAAAACGTTGACAGGTTTACTCGATGCATGATGGGGGATATAGTATACCATAAAAATACGCACTCTTATTCAGGAAATGAAAATACTCATAAAATACGGAATAAACGCATTCGAAGGATCAGTTATAACTTTAGTTGATCATAACCGCATTTATTGGAAATTCATAATTCTAAGAAGCTGAAATGCCTTGATCCTATTCAACCCCTATTGTATTATGTCGATGGCGCGTATTTCATCGGTGTGTCGATGGCATAATGCGGAATGGGACAAATAACACTCGGTAAGACACTCGCTATTGCTGTGCTCGACGAAGAGAATCGTGGAACGGAACGGCTCGCCCTCCAAAACTCTTGTTCACCCCCCCAGAGTGCGTGCAGGATCTGAGCGCCTGACGCTTATGTAACCCGCTTCTCGCCTCGGCCGGTTGCATAACCGGTCGCGGATGATTACCAAAGCGTAAGGGCGATTCTCGGGCAGTGGCAGGTGCGGCGAGCTACGCTGGCTTCAAGGAAACAATTTTAATTGCTCGTTAGGATCTCTCTCAGATAGAATAAAAATATTGTTTTTTTCTCGTGTTTGTGCAACACTATGTGATTTCTATCGATACGGGATATGGTAACTATAGTAGTGAATTTGCAATCGAGAATTTTTTTCGAATTGTGCACTCTCTAAATAAAACTAAAACAATATGGTACAATGAAATTTGTTATACATACGACAGAATGAACATAGTAAACATAATAAAATTTGTTTGTTGACAATTAATGTGCAACGTCGCGTACCAAGAAAACTTATTTACGAATAACATTTGCATATTAAAAGGAGAAAAATAGGGAAAAATAAATGCACTCTGAATATTCATGTAACAATCTGCAATGTTGTTTGTACGCGTTCGTATGTGTATATGGTTGTTGATCAGCGTATGAATCGTTGGCGAGAATATGTATTATACGGAGTATCTGAGGATAAATGTTACAAAATTATAGGTCAAGTAGGGCGGTTAAAAATAACGTTTTGCTAATGAACATGAATTGGGAAATCTAATATAACAATGGAACACTTATATTTATCACTGATTGGTTGGCAACACAACTTGCACTGGCATTTGGTGGTTACATGAAATCTCTTTGTCTGTCTCGGAACATGTACACAAATGCCAAAACCCAGTACATAATCAGACGATGTAAATCGGTAGTTTTATTACACGAAACTTATGTCCTATGTTCATTGGCAAAATGTAATTATATTCGACCCTTACATGCCTAGAAGTTTGTAACACTTATTCTGAGACTTAGAAGTAGCCAGCGTGGCCAACATTCAGTTAAAAATTTAAGAGCAGAGGAGTCAAACTCAGTACTCTATACGGCCATTTACAAAATTAGGGGTGTGCTAGCATACCATACTTAAAATAAATATACGGAAAGGGATATGATAATAGGAATATTGATTTAGGTACCATAGTATTGACTTGATCTACATAGTAATAAAATTCTAATCAACTTAGTTATATAGTAAGCGAGCATATTGAAAATGCCCTTTATTTATGAACTCGCATGACGTATACAGCAAATAGAAATACTTCGCTTGAACAGATATATGACAATGTCAATCATTTGCGTTTGCTCATATTTCCTGAAATATTACGAGTTGTATGTTTTCAACGGCTACTTCAATTGTCGTTTGCGGACAAGTAAGTAAAAATCTTTAGATCTGATGGCGAGCTGGTGGCTAGTGGTATATTTGACATGACGGCCTGAGGGGCAGAAGATACTGCTAAGTTTAGAACACCACACGAGTATATCTCCACCCATCGCGAGGACATGGGAGTCGCAAGCCATGCGCTCGTGGAATCGGAATGTCTGCCCACTGCGCCGCGAGGGCAGCGGAGCCGATGCCGGTGGCGCGCGCGGGCCACGTAACGACCCTATCGCTTCGCTTGCGTCACGCCCGGGAAGCGGGGCGGATAAAGCAAGGGCCGTGCGACGCGGCGGCGCGGCGCACGGCGGCGGCAGCGGCGGCGGCAGGGGCAGAGGGAGAGGGTGATAGTTCGCAAAAAGAGACAGAGACATTAGGGCGAGAAATTGTGGTATCGCGCGGGGCGGTGTTGGCCAGGACAGGGAGAACGTTGAACAGGGTATGGAAGGACAGAGTGTAGCCGGGCAAAGAGAGAGGGAGGCAGAGAGTGACACAGAGTGAGACGGAAAGTGATACAGAGAAAGAGACGGAGAGTGACAGATAGACAGAGAGAGAAAGAGGGAGAGAAAGCGAGAGAGACACAAAGAGAGACAGAGAGACAGACAGAGACTCAGACAGAGACAGACTGAGAGAGATACAGACAATGAGAGAGACAGAGACAGACAGAGAGAGGGAGACAGACAGAGAGAGAGGGAGACATAGTGAGGGGGCAGAGAGAGAGGGAGGCAAAGAGCGAGAGGAAAGCAGAGAGAGAGGGAGACAGACAGAGAGGGAGACAGACAGAGAGGGAGACAGACAGAGAGGGAGACAGACAGAGATGGAGACAGAGAGAGGGGGGTTTCGTTTATGCAAAGGAGATAGCGGAAAACGGGGAGGGAAGAATGAGAGGAAGAGAGTGAAGGGTGGAGTAGAATGGACCGATATTTGATGTGTCAGTTTACGGCATGGCAATTGAGGGGCAGAAAGAGAGAAGTGAAGAGAGAAACCAGTAGATCGTAATGTGACAGCGCAGAATGGGTTCAAGACAGAGCTAAGCCGCAGCGAAGACACGTAGAGGAAAGGTTTCCGAAGCAGAGCATGGAGGGAGGAGAAAGAAGAGTAGGAAGAGTGAGAAAGAGCCTGGAAAATGTTGCTTTTACTGGACGGAAGCAATGCAGAACGGGATGATGAGGTGCTCGACAGGGCAAGAAGGGTCTTAGAGAAGAAGGCAAGAACAACGAGTAGGTAGTACATGGAGCAATGAGACAGGTATAGGATGAGGTCTACTTCAAGCCATCCGATCACTCTTCAGCCACTAGGAAAGAGAGATCCTAGGGTTCAAGTTCCGCCACTGGCGGATTTTCAATATTAGCTTCATAGCTAAAGCGAATTCAATCGCTGTCTGTAGAAGAATTCTAGCTGCCGGCTGCTCTGATCTCTGATCAGTTGTTTTCCTTTCTTTCTCCAATCAATATCAGACAAATGTAGGAGAAGTAGTCCGAAAATCAGCCTGGAACACGCACGACCTTTCATTCCTCATTCTTGTCTGATCCCACTCCCTCACACACACACACACACACACACACACACGCGCGCGTGTGTGTGTGTGTGTGTGTGTGTGTGTGTGTGTGAGAGAGAGAGAGAGTGTATGTGAGTATGTGTATGTGTGTGTTTGGACGTTTATGTTAATGTATTTGTGGATGAAATTATAATTGTATAAACACTTGTTATGCGTAATGTTGTCACTAATAACCTTTATCGTTGATGTGACTAAAAATAAGGAATAAAAATCTCATCCCGTTTGTTCTTTAAATTAATGCATGTTAAATTACTATCTTAAATTATCATTAAGCGCTGGCATGTAAATGAAAACATTGGGTTATTAGACATTTTCTCTCTGCAATATACATTGTACTGTTAGGGTGTCAAAATATTCATATTTAACAATGACGCCTACTACATTTAAATATATGTAAAACTCTTCCCATTGAGGCAAATTTAATTTCATTTCGTTTCGATAAACCGATGCCTTTGATATATGTTGTCATACAAAAAACACATGTCGGAAACAGTCTGGCTCCATTCGAAACCACCAAGCGGTTGAAGCCGCACATTTTTTTCCACCGCAGTGCGTGCAATCGTCGATAGAGGGCATGAACGTCGCGCCCGGGAGCTCTCCCTCTCGCACTCACCGCCCCGTCGCGTCGGTCGGCTGTGGACGCGCGAAATGCGTGCAAATCCGCAGGGTGAGCCGCGGTGAGCCGCGTGCTATTTGCGTACGATTATCGCTGCGTGCGTTACTGTCCGCCGAGCCCCGACCGAAGCGCCCGTTCCAGGAGGTCCTGTTTCCAGCCAACGTTCTCACCATTTTCTGCCCCTGGGTTACGGTCGGCGCCATGCAGAATTGCAACAACATTTATGTTTTAAACAATTATATTATTATTTTAATTGGTTATTTAAGGTCGCATCAACATCTAGGTCATTAACGACCAATATTGGTGTTAACGGTATGGTAACTATGAAGATGAAACGATATGGTGATGATGAAGGGTGAAAGAACGAGCAAAAATACAACCATGCCCGAGGCGAGACTCGAACCCGCTCCCCTTCAGTCCGATATCACTACGAAAGAACTGCCACTTATATTATTTGTTGTTTAAAGAAATATCTTTCTATATTAATATATAGAATATAATATATTTTATAATATGGTATATTTTATTCTAATATAATATATTTTCTATATTATATTATCTTCTTATTTGTTTATAAAGAAATTTGAACCTTTTTCTCAAGCACGTTTCGCGATTATCGCATTAAATGAAAGGTAGTGAGCTCCAAATATGCTATCGCTATTCCAGTTTTATAGTATAAATACTAGATTTTATTATTATTGTAAATTTATGGACGCTTATTTGCCGTAAATTTTATGCTACGTTATGTCGTTGGATCAAGCCCTTCTTTAAAACGGTCTTGGTATACAACGAGCAAGCTTGTAGAGGTAGTGTGAAGTTATTGTGAGAAACGAAGGTAGCGAGGTTTTTGAAGTTCGGGGATTAAGTGTCTATTAATGCAATGTCCTGAAAGCGTTTATTCTGGCTTAAAATTCAAATTCAGCGCATCAACATACGTAGAGAAACGTGGGTCAAGTGCTTGAGTCTGACAACTTTTTTTTTGTGCGCCTGTGTAATGGATGGGAATATTGTTTAATATGGAATACATGGATAGTATGAGAAGTCAATTCCACAAAAACAAATGGTGAGAAAACCGCGGATTCACTGTTAGTGAACACGGACATTGCTCCAATCTCCCACTCCCTCTTCCAGTCGCGGTTTCTGTAATTTGAACTGCACCACGAAGAAATTGCAAAAACAACTCAGTAGTTTATTAGCATTGAATATAAAGCGAATAATTTGAAGGAATAAACTGAAGAGGAACCTTTAAATTAAACCATATGCAAAATTCAGGAGAGATTTTTACATTTATAGCTTTGTTAATATTGTGATATTTTAACGATATGAAGTTAATTTTTGATGTTTCAATGGTATTAACGTTTCGCGAAATAATCCTTTATTTTTAGCTCTGATCAGATAATTAGAAACTGTTGTTTAAAAAATGCAGTAGTACATGAAAGAAACGAATGGAGTATAAATTTACGCGCGCGAATAAGCATAATTAGACCCGCAGATTTAGGCTTAGGGCAGTTTATGTCACTGCAAAGCTTCTCACCGAAATGTCCTAGGGTTCGAGTCCTGACAGTGGCACGATTTTCAACACTACTTACGTCTTATTCAGCTGCTACCTGCAGGAGAATTCTAGCAGACGTCTCCTCTGGCAGTTTTCCGTGGTTTCTTCAATACGAGCTGAAAGTCGGAGCTGTTCTCCAACCAACGAGCCTCGCACCGCGCGCGATCTTCTTTTCTCTTTCTTGTCCTATCCTCATCAGTTATTTACATATTTACACTTTCATGCACTCCCACTCATGTAGGGAGACCAGTCGAGAGCATAGAGCTTTTTCTGGCTGGGGCGGTGTCCCACTGGTGGGAGATACGTGGATATGGGTAACCTAGCTAGCCGACGTATAGATCGGCATCGGATCTCCCCATCCAGAGAGAAGATGATCACCGCCACTTTCCATGATAAAGCACTTATGGGACTAAGAATTATAGCAATTAATACTTACGGAAACAGGAAATAATCAATCAAGAATAATTAGCAACCGAGGTGACAATGTTGAGGAGAGTGGTGTGTGCAAAGAGTAAATCCTATTGTGTCCAGAGTGAATAATATTTACATGCTTACCCAGAGCGAAGGGTTAATTTCTTTATTGAGACGCATTTGAAAATAAAGATAACATTATCGATGAAATATCCAAACAATGTTCTTATTGTCCAAAGAACGTACTGTTCTTTATCTTTCTATGATGTTATTCTAAAATATGCAGAACAATTTGATATGTTTTGTGAATTGCAGAGCTCAGTAAATTAATGGTCCACCCCACATTTATCCAATTCTGAGATATTATAGATTTTAATTGAACTTTCAGAATATTACTCAGAATACTTTTAAACACAGTACACTTACATATTATAATTCCATACTGTATTTAAAAAACATCTATATATTTAAAAAAATAAGGTATTTTGCCATGGCTTCGTTTAGAGCTTCTACTGAACCGATTGTAGTATTTTTTCTTTTCAATGAAAGAATGTGATCCCTAGATGTGTTATCAGATATTGTTTGTGTTGATTCACCAACATTTACGGTGTAAATTAATTAATGAAATATTTCTTTAATAGTACGCTTAACAATAGTCAATTGTTTTCTTCCAAAGGGCGGCTGTTTAAAAATCGATATATATGAGTCGATAGATGTCCACGCTCCATCATGGTGGCACTGCTTGATGTTTTGTTTTGATTGTTGAAATTTGTTTACAATTCGTCAAGGGTTTGTTTCAGTGTAATTATTGCATTGTGGCGTTGACAGTTTACATGTATTTGCTTTTGTGGTGTATTTTGTAGAGAACATTCGGACAGTGTGTGTTTTGCTCGGTTGTACTGAAGTAGTGAAGTTGTTCACAGGTTATGTCGAATTCGGAATCGTTGCCCATGCGCCCCAAAAGATGCAAACGTACATTAACTGGACGCAGGGAAAGATAAAGTCAGTGTAGGTGTCGTGATAGTGAGGTCATTTCGTTTTCTGCTGGGTCGTTGTCTATGAAATGTCAGTTTTGTTCTGCTTTGTACTTCGCATGTGAGAGAAATTCTGCAAACGAGTTTACTCTGTGTTGCTTAAATGGGAAAATAAGTTTACCTTCGAGCAATGTGCCAGAAGAAATCAAAATTGTTTATAGAACATGATGACACATCAAAAAACTTTAGAAATAATATCCGTCAGTATAATAGTGCTCTTCTTTTGTGTCATTTGGTGCCGATATTGCATTACCATCTGGTCATGGGCCATACGTGTTCAAAATTTTGGGAACTCGCATCACAGAATATCTTCGTTATACCCCGAAGATCCAAACAATGCAACGTATTGTGAACATTAGTCTGGGCACAGTATTTTACATTTATCTCAGATCTCACCGTCAAATTTTGACGGGTTTTCACTAGTATTTCACTAAAAAGAATAATATTTGAAGTTGTATTTAATGATATAACTCAGTTTCGTAAAAAAATGTGGGATAGTGCCTTGTTCTAATGAACCTCTCAATTGTCGAGAAGTGCAATGTGTAATGAGCAAAAAGTGAATGCTATTTTACCAAGAGGGAATAATATTTATATACTGACCGAGTGCGGAGGATTGATTTATCTACTGAGAGACACTTTGTGAACATGAGGATCACGTTTTTCATGAAATATCCTGACATTGTATGTGCTCTCAAAAGTACGTTCTATAAGATTGTTGTACAAAATACTAATTGACACGTTTCGTAAACTGAATTAAATGTCATGTAAAACTCGCAATAGTAATGCCAGTTGTATAGCGAACATAGTACCCCTCAGCACCTCCACCCGATGCGCTCACCTAGTCTCTCCCTGCTTGCATTCCTCCTATGATCCCGCCGCGTTTTCCTTGCACCGGTGATATTCCAGCTGTAGTTTCCCAAGGTTCTAACCCGTCCGCCGACTGCGTAATCTCACCAAACATTCCGTCCTCCTCGGTGATCCCGTCCTTCCGTTGTTATCATCCTCTCAGCAAGACCGTTTCGCAAAGCGGCTCACCCACTGTCATGGGCTTCTCATTGCTTCTCGTTCAAGGAAATAGAAAATGACTGAACATTGAGGTTAGTGTTCCACGTAAACTAAATGATTGGTTGGTTGGTTGGTTAGTGATTCCGGGCCCGTCAACAGCTTAGGTCATTAGTTCCGTAAGTGTAGTGCATGTTCTTTTCTGGAGAGATGGCGGTGATCTTCTCCCCGCCGGATGGCGAGATCCAGCACCGTACTACTGTCGGCTACCAGGGATTTCCCCTAACCACGACTCTCCCACCAACGGGGCATTGCACCAGCCGGGACAACCTCTAGGGTCCCGACTGGTCTCCCGGAATATGTAGTAGTGTAGTGCATTAGTGTAAGAGTGTGTGTGTGTAAGGGGAGAGGATAGGACAAGGAAGAGGAAGGAAAGATCGCGTTTGTTAGGGTACTGCTCCGGCATTCGCTCGGTGTTGATCGGAGAAACCATGGAAAACTACCGATCAGAGCAGCCGGTCGATAGAATTCTCCTCCAGACAGCGACAGAACTCGACCTAGGTATCTGGCAAGTGCCGAAAATCATGTCACCGTCGGGACTCGAACTTACGATCTCCCGGTCACAGCGGTGACATACGTTCGTTGCCCTGAGCCACCTCTCCCGGTATTAGTAGTGTGGTGGTGTTGGTGATAGAGGTGGAGGAGGAGGATTTGGTGACGGTAAAGGTGATTGTGGACGCGGAGATGAGGCCAATGGAGGTGCTACCTACCTGAAAAGCTAGTGTTGAAAATCCTGTCGCCGTCAAAATTCGATGCTTCGACATCCCGGTCAGAGGCGCTGCAGTGACATCAGTTGATGCACTGAGCTACCACTCCCGGTAAACTAGATGATGGGCACTATGATGTGCACGATGAGATCACGCAAACGTGGAATTTTCATGGTGTGTATGACTGAATGTGTGTGTGGATGAATCGTATTTGGAGGGTTGAAGGCGATGTGTCAATCTTTCCTTACCGCTTATTGTTTGTTTTTGCGGAGGGAGATAATATTTGACGTACACACCTTCCTTAATTAATTTTCAAAGTGATCAGATAAGTTTGTTCTCGACTCTTAGCTGCAGGTTTTTCCCTTAAGTTTTTCCCTTGCTATTCCATATGGCCTCTTTTCCATGGCTTCTGAAGCGGTGAAGAAACTGTGAGTCGATTGCAAGGGATCGATGGGTTAGAAGTGTATGTTGGGTGTATGAGCTTAAATATTTTGGATTATCCTGAACTTTAACAAGTTGGTGAGAATTTTATTTACTACTTTACAATTATTTAATTTTACTACTACCACATTGTTGAAAAATCCTTGTATATGATAAACTGTGTTAGCTGTATACAGTATTTTGTTTCATTCGTTCCCCATTACTCAATACGTACCTCTTCTTATAATGAATGTGTTTAGAAAATGACACTCATTTCTTATTCCATACGTTTTTTAAAACTGTTGAAGTTTAAAGAAAAGCAAATGCAATTTCTACAATACTCTCTTCTTAATGTTTTCTACGTAAACGCGTCTTATATGAATGTTTACGTTTTCGTGAATTAGTTAGATATTATACCATCTCAAATAAATTAAAAATAATCGTGTTAATTGTATTTTCGTTTAGTTCTCCTACTACCTTCCCGCCCTTAGGTTTTCAGGGAATTATTGCAACTGGGCCGTCTTCCTGTGCTGTCTCCACGGTGTTTCGGAAGCGTGATTCGAAAGATCTTGCGCGGACGGGATAAAGACGTGGCAACTTCATCCCACGTGCCGGTCGTTTTTGTCGACTTCTCCTTTTTGCTGGCTTCCCGCCGTAAATCCTCGGCGGAGACCGAAACTCCAGTCTCTGGCACGAGTCCCCACGCCCACGCCTATGTATGTGCGGTGCTTTCATGCTTTCAGAACTCTCCAGAAGAGGTGCCAGACAGTTGAATGCTCTCTGGTGGCCGCTCTGTTCTAGTTCGTTCTTCTATTCGTAATCAATGGCACCTCATCGCGAAATTAAGTAATTTCATATTCAGTCAATTTCCGAGCAATGGAAACGAATAAAATGTAAGATTTATTGTCTCGTCGAATTGTGCGGAATATATACGACAATTATTGTTTGTAGTGGAATGTTCAATTAGGTTTAGGTACTGTGTTGAATTATCGGAAATCGAGTTAGGAATACCTACCGACATTTTATTGACAAAATTATTTCCTAGTGATGATTTGCTTATAGTGATTATTGTGAATTCAATATTACTGTTATATCTTCATGTACTCATGCCATGTGTTACTTTGCCAGAATTACTTCGTTTTGAGCCGCTGTTAATGATAAATCGCATATAAAAAATACTACTTTTTGCTAAAAACATAATTAGAATTTAACTTCTGAAATGCCCATAAATTAAACAACTTACTAGAAAAACAGTTATTGCGAGTTGCCAAAAAACAATTTTACGGCAAGATGTCTTCTTTGCTTCTTTGTAGAAGCTGATTTAATTCTACACACACAGCGAAGCAAATGGAAAAGTTCTGTAGCGTCTTCAGTGCCGTCTGTTTGCGTCCTACGCTGCCAAATCCTGCGGTTTCACGGATATCCCAAGCTGCAGCTAGCGGCCGCGTCTTGAACCCAGAGCGGTAGACAGTGGGCACAAATATAGTTTCTCCAAACACTCCGAAAATATGTTTGGAAAATATCGTGTCAGAAAAATATATTTTTATTTATGCGCATTACTGTAACTGATGTATGATTGGTGTGTTGACAAATAGATGTGTATGTCCAAGGTTTTGTATATAGTTTAGGGTCTTCCGGACGTTTCAGTCCGAGGAACCTAAATCACGTTTTTAAGGTTCTAACTCTGCTGTAAATAATCATTATCATAATGTTTTCATAAAAGTACTTATATTTGAATAATAGAAGAAATATATTTATAACACAATATTATACCTGATTTTTTTAATAAGCAGGTTTAGCGTTTGGAACAGTCTTCCCCACTTCAGCCCCACACTGTGCTAGAGAAGTACGCAATCTGCGCTTCTCTGTAAACGTTCACCTGTGTGTTTATTCGCTGTGTTGTGGTAATTTAATGGTAACAAAAATCATAGAATTTAATATTTTATAATTTTTCGTTGTCACTTAATTTAAAATATTACGGTACCTCAGTACCTCATCTGCTATTACCGCCATCACAACACAGCACACTATATTTCTCATTTGCACTCACGAAAATATCGTCTGTAGTAAAATAAATTTATTTGTTAAATTTGTAAATTTGTCAATAAAGACTAATAAGTTGAATTTACTTTGCCCTAACCATTTTCGAACCTTCAGCGTTGTGCAACATAGATTATTTTTTATTAACACGATTTTTTGTCAGTAACAATTGTAAATATATTTTTTCACATTAATTCAATGTATTTGCCGTTTTTCACTATATAAAGAAAAGAGAAAATTGAAAACCATGTCTATTGATGTATGCTACTGACATTGTTTCAGTAAAAATTAATTATTCGTTAATTAGAAATCATAATGTCATAATTACTTACCTTAATGCTATAATTTTTTGAGTATCTTGATGAGAAAGAAAAAGCATTTTAGATCTTGGGATTACTTGCCTTTAAGAGCCACATTAAGAAAAAACTATAGGCAATCAATCTGACGACTAACAATCAATCAGAAGTAGAAGTGCCACTATTGAAATTATGAATACCTCGATTTAAAATAATATATGTTGATGAATTTAAAATATTCATCACCCTCAATATACACGCCAGCAAGATACTATTAATAATAATAGCAATAATAATAATAACAATAATAATAATAATAACAATAATAATAACAATAATAATAACAACAATAATAATTTAACAATAATAATAATAACAATAGTAATACAATATACATGTATTATATTAAGATTATGATTGTTCACATCGTTTCAAAAGAACAAAATTCATTCAAAAAGAACTGAATATCCACTTCTACATAGTTTCTAAATTGGATATATTTCTATAATCCTAAGCACACCCCATTATATACTCTACCCCTTCCGCATGCCCACATATCAACGTATTTTCCTCCACTGTGCAACCGCCCGGGCGGCGGCAAGATTACCGCGACCCACAGAATAAACATCTCCCCTTGCAGTCCGCCAACCTTCTTGTACCCCGCTCTCTTCAACCTCTAGAGAGCAGGTGGCTCGAATGAAGACACCGCAAAAAGGTATTCGCTTGCACCGACAAAGCCGCCTCTACCTCTACTGTCGCACTCGCCCAGGCCGCGTCCCTGCCGTCGCCATTGCCTCCGCCTTAGACGAAGCGTTCTCGTCGCTGTCATCGTCGCCCCCGCCGTCACTCTTGCCGTTGCCCTTGTCGTCACTCATGCCGTCGCCCTTGCTGTTCCGTTGCCGTCCCGTCGCCTTCCTTGTTGTTCCTTTGGCTCTTATAATCTTACTATCGAATATGCCGTCACTATTACCACCGCCCGTGATATTGAGATTTCCGTCACCCTTACCATCGTCTCTGCCTTCTTCTCTGCAGTCGCCTCTGTCGTCACTCTAGCCTGCGATCTTTCCCTCGCCCTTGCCACCGCCCGTGCCGTCACCTTTGTCGACGTCCTTAATAACACATCTGCCCTCGCCCTGACCATCGCCCCTGGCATCGCTCTTATAATCGTTCCTGCCATCGTCGCTGCCGACGCACTTCCCGCCACCCTAACCACAGAACCTGCCATCGCCCTTACCACTGGTATTGCTCTCAAACCTTCCTTCACCTCTACCATCATCCCTAACATCTACCCTGCCGTCGCTCTTTTTTCAAACCCTGTCGCCAACATATTTCGCTCTTGTTTGCGCTGACCCTGCCGCTCACACGGTCCACATACGCACTGCGTTTTCAGTGACATATGAGTTAGTATTTCAACAAATAAGAAAATGATGTCAACTGTGAAAAAATATAATTTTTTAACCAAGGTATCTATCTTAAAATCTATTTTGTTACTGCCTGTCGCTCAAAAGTTACTCATTTTGCGGTGGCAGATTTTCCTTAGGTTGCGTGTAGACGTATGGATAACGTGAACGGTAGTTCTATTCATTTTGTCGTGTAACTGCAAGAGATTATTGTATGAAAGAATTTTCATTTATTGAAAATGTATTGTAATTTTTATATTGCACTTATATCACGTACGCAGGCATGCAGTATCCATGTCTATCATTCTATCCAAACAAAAGGAGCAATTTGTTTCTACCAAATCTTAGCAATTAAAATACATGATCCTCGTTCGATTCTAATCTGTTAGTTCTTTGGATGAATACATATCTTACGAAGACCAAAATTAACAAAAGTAATAAATGCTTCAATAGTGAAGGAAATAGTAATTGAAGGGTTTGACCAAACAACAGGGTAACTGCTAACTTTGACAAAACTGGAAATCATCAAGAAGTGACAAGACTTTCGTAAATAAACGAGATACGTATTACCTGTCTTTAATTAGTCCCCATGACTGACTCGCCATGTACGTATTTTTAGGAAACCTGGGTAATCCAAAGCTGTCTTCAACAATTCAATTGTATAAAATACAATTAAACAAAATATTTGTTTAACAAAAGTACTAGTTTAGTGTGTCTGATACCTATTTTAACGATCAATCTCTGGTCAGAAGCTAATTCATTTCCTAAGTGAAGTTTGGAATAAAAATTTATTAGTTATCTATTCATGTGAGACTGTCCTTTTCTTTAACTATTTAATTATATATTCCTAATTTTATACTTTCAACTACACTCTTGCTGCTATGAATTTGATCGAATTACATAAACCCAAACTTCCTCGCCAAGTTAGTGCCCAATTAGTCTAGAATAAAACGACACCTCATCGAATTAGAAACGTCGGCTCTGATTAAACGCTCGACCGCCTTTCCCTTGATTGTCTGCTTCCAATGTCCCCCCCCCGCAGGGCCCCACCGTTGGGAGATTTACCACACTTGCGCCAACGTGACCGGTAGCGAGTCCTCAAAGCCGGGTGTCCGTTGCGAAGCAAATTTCAACTCAGGACACGAGCGGCGTGTCGTCTTCGTTTTACTGTTGTTCCTCCCTGCCACACAGGGGCCTCGTCCGCAGCTCGCGTCCAATTGAAGCGGCTGCCGAGCTTTGCAGCACGGTGTCGCTTGTCCCTTTAATTACCTCATCAGCAAATTGTGGGTGAGTCCCATCTCTTTGATCGTTTGTACCGGGTGATTCCCGAGGCGAGTTTGCACGTAAGTGCATTCTATGTGAGTCTTTGCTATGGTTGTTGAATTACCGGCGCACAGCTAATATAACCACGCCAATGAATTGTACGTTGTGGCGGGCCGGTTGATATGCCGAAGGCATAAAATGCGTTTACGTCAGTAGTTTGGAAATCAGGTTACATGTGAATACATGAAGTTAAAATTGAAGTAGTCACGACTTTCTATAATTCCATGTTTTAACAACATCGTTTTGCAATATTAATCGTCTTTTCTTTTCAAAAAAGTTTAAAAAAATGATAATTTAAAAACTTGCAATAAAATAGTTACTTCTAAGAAGAAATGTAGATATTTGTTATTTTTGTAACAGTAGGGGTATGTTGTAAAATTTGTGTGGCTTTGATTAGGAGTTCTGCTTTATTCTAATACACACGAGATACGTGTTCAGAAGGTTAAAGAACAGTGAAAAATATTATCTCAGACCGAAAACATCGCTGTAAAATATTTGTCAGAAACACAATATTGGCTCTGAAGAAATGTGCTCCAATTATATAGACGTATATGTTATTATATAGACGTATGTAAGAACTCTATAATGTAACGATTTCAAAGTATTATATTTAAAACATAATGCACTAAGATAATGATTCAAATATTCCAATATTCAGCAGGCAAAATGTCCTTCTGGTTAACACTGCTAATGAAAGTTCACCTACTAGAGATTATTTCGTCTGCTGCTTGCACCAATGAGATTTCGGAGTTTGCAGATAGAATTACACACTCATTACACCTGTGCCCGCAGTTTGTGAACTCTGGTAAAACAGTTCTGCTTCTCCTGCTCATATATTCTCGGAAATCCGTCGTCCATTATTTTCCTTTTCATTTTAGCTCCTCTCCGAAAATCAGCGCAACCAGCAAGAAAGCGCCCATCGTGCTCACCTTCTACCTCTGGCTTCTGGGTTGATTGATTGATTGTTTCCGTTCACGTCAACTGCTTATGTCATTAGTCACGTTAGTGTAGTGTTTTTTTCGGGAGGTGGCTGTGATTCCGTCCCCCATTGAATAGGGAGATCCTGCGCCGACTTACATGTCGCTTTGTAGGGGATATTCCACTCCAGATATCTTCCCCAGCAAGACACCGGCACAGCCGAGTCAAGCTCTGAGCTCCCGACATGTGTGGTAATGTATTGCATGTAAGTATGTCAGTAAGGAGAAAGAATAGGATGAGAAAGAGAAAAGAAATGATCGCGCGCGGTCCGTGGTGAGTTATATCTCATCGAATGTATGTGTGTATATATATATATATATATATATATATATATATATATATATATATAGTATATGTGTATATATATAATTTGTCTAACATTCTTATTCGTACACTCAGATTTAGCAACAAAAAGTTATAATATACCATCGTAAAATATTTTCTTTGTTGAAATTGTGCACCAGTTGCATTAGTAGCAAATATGTTTCAATAAAATTTATTACATTCACTATATGTTTAACTTAATATTAATATTGAATAAAACAAATCTCGTTCGTTACAACTTTGCTATTCGTACAAAACGAGCGGCAATACGCCGTTCTTCACCGTCGAGTTACTCGGCCCTTGACGGTTTTCTCAATGCGCTCTGCAGGGAGAATTCTGCCTGTAGGCAACAGTCGGCATCGAAACGGACAAGCAGAAGGAGCTCACTTCCAATGAGAAAGAGGTAATTGTCAATTTAGCATGTAAGGGCTATTCCTTGCGAGAAATAGGTCGAATAGTTAACAAAAGGCACTGTGCAATACTTTGTAAAAAAGTTTAGAGAGGAAGGTTCGATGAAATATTTGCCACGAAAACCAAAGGAATGTAGGTTGAATGAACGTGAGGAACGATTTGTACTTCAACAAGTTCGCAAAAACTCTCGGTTAAGTGCTCCTCAGTTACGTGTCTTAGTGGAAAATGTATCTAAAAAATGTACCATACTGTTCATCGTGTTTTATTGGGAACGGGTTTCATGGAGGAATAGCGCGGAAGAGGCGTTTTGTAAGCAGAGAAAATCGCAAGATGATATTTGCGTTTGCGAGGGAGCATGTGAATAAGGGAGAAGAATTTTGGGACAGTGTAATTTGGTCTGACGAATATAAAATAAACCTCTTCGAGTCAGATGGGATACGTCGGGTTTGGAGGAAGCCAAATACACAGGCGATTGTTTCGTGAACACAATTCCCACAGTAAAGTGTGATAGTGGATCAGTTATGTTGTGGTGTTGTATGTTCTAAAGAGGTTGGTACGATTCAATTCATTGATGAAATTATGGATACCAAATTTTCTTTCGGCATTTTGAAATTTTTTTTTTAATTAATAGGTAATTATTACAGACAAATTAGAAAACTTGATGCAATGTGGCTAGACCGAAGGCCTTTAAGCCATTACAATACCTACATTCTACCGCGTTCTAACCTTTCGAATTCTGGTATTCACCCCAAATGGTCTCTCCTTCGCATCAAAGCCGCGGAAAAGAGACCATTAGGTACGGCTGAGGAAAAAACCCCTGAAGGGGAAAAACCTGCCGTCAGAAGCCGAGTACATGCTAATCTATCCGGTTTTTTAAACCATTTATTTATTTGGCGCGGGCGTCAGGCATTCTCCTTCCAGTGTTTGGCCTCCTCCGCGCCTGAAAACAAACAGCACCACAGAAAATCGTCCTCACCAACGCATCTGCCCTAACATTTCCGATTCCTACTTCCCTTCGCCTCCTAATGTGTATTATTTTAACCGTTTCCTTTTATTTTATTTTAATTTAATTTTAATTTATTTAACTTATTTTAATTAATTTAATTTAAATTTATTTAACTTATTTTAATTAATTTAATTTTAATTTATTTAACTTATTTTAAGTTATTTTATTTATTTTTATTGACTTATTTATCTACTTATACTAAACAATTGACTACAACTTATAACTTTTTTGTACTGTTTACTAACCTAACATAACTAACTGACTAACTTAATTATTGTTAGTTTATTGATTTATTATTTATTTCTCTCCAGTCTAGGCTCTGCTCGTACTAACCAGTGCTGTTTTCCCACTCCCTAATTTCAGTTTCTCTAATGGTCCGAACCTTTCCTAGAAATGTTCCTAATTCTTTCATGAAGTTAGATCTTTTATCACCTAGAATGTTTTGCGCGAGCGTTACATTCATATGTTGGAAGTAGTAATTTCCAATTCCCATCCATTTTCCTCTCCAAGTTTCGGTCGCATTGCAAATTAAAAGGATGTGGATCCAGTCTTCCCTATCACCGCAAAGCAAAAAACAATGTAAAACGAAGTGATGAGAAAATGATCTAGCCACCTATTGACCGTTTTCAGCAGGACAATGATAGTAAGTACGAGGTCCGGCTCAGTACGACAAAGCCAAAAATACATATGAAACGTGCCAAAATTATTCCAAACACTACCTCAAAGCTCGGAATTAAACCCCATAAAGCATTTGTGGACAGCTTTAGAGAGAGAAGTTTACAAACTGGCGTGAAAAACAAAGGAGAACAAAACATTTGTGAAAGCAGTATTGAAAAAAATAAAACCCACAACTTGCATGAATCTTGTTCTTTCCATGAAGAGGTGATGCTTTGCTGTGATAAAAGCCAAGAGATATGCAACAAAATACTGAAACCGTAGTTCATTTTGTTTTATTATTTTCTATTTTGTGTTATACTTCTAGGGTACGAATACCAACATTAGTCCCTTTCCTATTTTTTAAAATTAATATACTATCTGATTCTAATACAGGACATAGGTTTTTTTCATTTTGTAATAAGATTGCTTTTCAATTTATAACTACTGTTTCTGAAAAAGCTTTACTTTGACCGAAATAATTAGATATTACATGGTAAAAGCAATGTGTCCGAATCAGAATGTTAGATTATATATATATATATATATATATATATATATATATATATATATATATATATATATATATATAAAAAACATAATAGAACGCTGACGAATATTTGATTTCATTACTTATCATACATACAGTCGACTCTGGTTGTAGTGGACTCAGATATAGTGAACCCTCGGTTATAGTAAGCTGAAGTAACTGGTCCCGTTTCGCTTACATTACAAATAAGCATAAGAAAACTCGGTTATAGTGAACCTGAAACTCGGCTATGGTGAACCTAGGATATACGTCCTGGAAATTAATTCCCTTCTGGAAAAGAACATATCGCCTCAGTGGCACAAATTCCAACACTAGGCAGCTTGAACTCCAACAGTGCAAGAGGCATTGAAGGATGACATGACTACATTACGATACTTAGACACAGAGAAGCAAGAATTGAGAGGACGAACTCTGGCTGGAGAAGGATCTAGAGAAACTACTAATGCAAAATATACGGAGCAAACAATTGAAAATAATTGATTTTTGTAAGGACAAATAAAGATATTAAAACTTTCAGTTCGTGCTGTTAATGAATTTTTCGTCTCTACATTAATAAAAATGGAGAAATGTGGAGAAATTCTATTTAATTTTTATATCATCGGATATAGTGTACCTCGGATATAGTGAACTAAAAATGTTAATCCCCAGACGTTCACTGTAACTGGAGTCTTCTGTATGTATATCATGACTATAATTATACAAGGAGCTGAATCCATGTTATTGGAGAATTGTATATTAGGACTAGAAAAATCATTGTATCCGCTTTGATTACGTAATGTTAAAATTTTACGACACTGAGATCAGTTGTGAAATACATATTATTAGATAATACGTATTGTAATAATTCATAGCGTGCTATTGTATGTCATTTTCAGACTGTTATCTTTCGCAGGATGAGTAGTAAAATTTAAACGAAAATTTTAATCCATTGGATTTTTCACATAGTTGATTAAATGTACGATATTCGTATTCTAACATGTTGCAAAACGCGTTTGCAAAATTATCATACCAGGCCGTTAGTCCGGGCAGGATAGCCAAACCAGACCAGTTTAAGTGGCTCAGGGCACCAACTAATGTTACTGCAGTGACTCTCTGGATGAGAGGTCCTAGGGTTCAAGTCCCGAAGGTAGCAGTGTTTTGGACACTACATAGGTCGAATTTAGCCTCTGTCTGGAGAAGGATTCTAACGGCTGGCTGCTCCGATCGGCATTTTCGGTTGCTTGTCCGATCAATCCCAAGATAATACTAGAACAGTGCCCTAAGAAACCGACCACGGACTGTGCACGTTCTTTCTTTCTCTTCCTTGTTCTATCCTCACTCCATACTGACATTACATGCACTACATTACCACATATGTCGGGAGACCAGTTGGGAGCTTAGAGCTTACCTGGCTGGGGCGGTGTCCCGCTGATGGGAGATAGTGTTCGGAAAATTTCAGCAAACCAACATCTAGGTCGACGCCGGATCTCACCATTCAGTGGGAGAATATAACGGCCATATCCCGTGATAGAACAAACACCACCCTTACGTGACTAATTACCATAGCAGTTGACGCTCCCGGAAACACGAAACAATCAATCAAAATCCAGTCCAGTATTATAATATTTGTTACTTGGAATAACTGTTATGCGGAGAATGTGTAAAATGTCTCTGCCCTTCTGTTTTCACGAAGATTGCGAGTACAGAAGACTGTGTGTGAAGTCATTTTCGTGGGTCTGGTCTCTGTGAGCGCCAATTCAGTCGCGCGTGGACTCCCAACTGGTTCCAATCAGACTCCAGAAGCCCTGCGACGCACGGCCTCCGAGCACAGTACGCTGGGCATCAGGTTCTCGCTCTGTTATTGACGGTGCTTCTAATTAAAGTGTACTTACCAAAATGAAGAGATGAGCGAGCTTGTTGTACTTGAAAGAGCAATGTGAACGCGTTTGGTCAATATTTCAGGTTTTTGAATTTCTATTCATTTTTCAATAAAAATAGAAAAACCGGTTGGCGAGAAAAAAATACTGACTAAATTAAAGTTGATTCGATTTCTTTTTCGATATTCGTCTTTTCGATATCCATGGTACAATAAACATTACTGGTTGGGTAAACGTATTGTAATGGTAAAATTATTTTGACTGCAGTAACTTATTCAATGTCAATGTAACAGGGCTTATCTCACTTGTTTATTTCAGATGTGACCGAATAATTACGTACTGGATTCAGAATAAACCATCCATAAAAGTATCCAAAACCAGTTATGCAATAGTGTTATTTGCATTACCGCGACTGAATACAAAGTTAGAGCATTCTTTTGGTTATTGGTTTCCACATCATTGGGAAGAAAGGAATGTTTTATTAAATTGTTGTTACGTGAGATAAATGTGCACCGGTGGGAGGGAAATATAAATTCTTTCGTATTTTTAATGTTGAAATTATTTTCATTGCTTAATAAATTCGAAACTGAGTACATAATTATACCAGTAATTCATTCAATACTTGGTTTATCAAGTTTGCATATTGATACTTCTTGTAAGGGAGATTGAGTTGATAAACTGATAAAGTGTTTGAAGCAATGTTCGTGAAGTTTGAAAACAGTCTTTTACATAATTGAATTTATATATTTTAATCTCTTAACCACGCACGTCAATCTGTTTAGTTTTATTGGTTTATCATCCCACATATCGTTCCATTTTATTTAATCCCTGTTTTTCTCTTATTTTTTTTTCAATTTACAGATATGAGAAAATATTTAGAATAGCCCACAAAATACTACTTAATACAGTATTTTTTGAAATGCCTAGAGATTGCAGAAGACCAGACATGAGTCAGTAAGAAGGTCATTCTCAATTAGATGTATATTCTCGAGTTTGAAATAATTTCATTGCATTTAATGAATGTAAATTGTATTTGTAAAGTAACTTGCTAAATGTCTGTCATCTAGACTTTAATATGACTTTCTGTTTTTGTTTAATCTCCCTACAAAATTATTTTCAAATTATAAAATCTAATGAACGAGAAACTAAAGATTGAAACAATTGTGATACATGTTCATTTTTCAGAATCTAAAATAGGTACAAAGGTATTTTGTTATTGTTTGTCTCTGTAGGATCAAAGTCGTTGAAAATATGCTTGCAAATTCGTCAGTTTGAGAGAAGAAAGGATACATTTAACTGCAATTGAGTAGAACATGGTGATAGTGATTTACATAATACGCTAAAAATGTCGACAAAATAATAATAATAATAATAATAATAATAATAATAACAATAATAATAATAATAATAATATAATAATTATAATTACAATTTATTGCATCTATTACTGGACGAATTTTGACTTATTTCTATAACTATAAACATCCCGGATATATATTTTTAAAATTACTGCACGCAAATTGTTCCAGTCTCTTATTGTTATATTAAGAGATGAAAATTAATGAGCTCTTCATTCCTTTTTTGTTCCAATTTTTTGATGATGATCCTTTCCATTAGATACCTGTTAAACATTTGTTATTACTTTTACAAACAGGAAAAATTTAAGACACACGTGTTATATACTTTCTACGTGCATTTATATACTTATAATACACCAGGTATTGTTCTCCCAAATCTTTCCCCCATTCCGTCTACTACTGAATGCAACTCCCATTTGAGTTACGGGCTCTTCTGATTAATTGAGTGACATCAAAACATGGAAATAAAATATAATACTTAAGTTGATTTTCACATTCTTGCCTATAGAAAACAGTCATTCATTTATATCACACAGCCTCTTTCCAGAAACATTTCCTAGCCCCACTTACATCGCATTTACTTTCCACTTCCGGCTCGTTCCTCACGACGTTCTCTTCTCCGCCTCCGCCCTCACCTTCCCCGCTTCACTCCGCCACTTACTCAACCGCTGGGCTGTGTGGTCTGAGAGCCTGCCTTTCCTGCCCACCGACTCTTGTGTACTTCGCCTCGCCGCCCGCACCGCACAAGCACGCCCGTTCTCCCCCTCCTCCCACGAGGTTTCAAATTAACTCTCGAAAAGCAACGAACACTTCCGGTCGGGGGCCTGGGCGTGGCGATGGGCGTTCGCAATTTTCGCGGCTGCTTTTATATCAACAAAGACCGCCCGCACCGCCACCCGCGCCATAGCCCGCGCCGCCGCCACTGCTCCTGCCCCACCCCCGTCCCCACTGCCCCGCCCCCACTGCCCCGCCCCCACTGCCCCGCCCCCACTGCCCCGCCCCCACTGCCGCCCCACGCCCGCCCCCTCCGCCGCTACCGCTCCCCACCCCGCCCCCAGCTACCCTCCCACTTCCACGCCGCCCCCGTCGCTCAGCAGCCCCCGCTGCCATCGACGCCTCTTCCGCCCGCGCTGCTCACACCACCCGCACACTTCACACCACCCCCGACGCCCTCGCCGCCCCTGTCGCCCCCGCCCCGCCCCGTCACCGCCGCCCCGTCACCGCCGCCCCGTCACCCGCCGCCCCGTCACCACCCGCCCCGCCACCGCCCCACCCCAGCCCCGGCTCTTCCCCGCCGCCCCCGCGGCCCCGCCGTCCTCGCCATCCCCACCACCCCTACCCCCGCCACCCCCGCCTCCACCGCCCCCGCCGTCGCCCCCCGCCGCTTCTGCTGCCGCCACCGTCACCGACCTCCCTCCTCGCTTTCCCCGCCTCCGCCCCGCCGACGTCACCGCCACCGCCCCGCCACAGACCCCGCCACCGTCCCACCACCGCGTGCGAGCTGCACTGCACCACGCCGTCTATCGACTGCCCGCTCTACCGAACGTATTTTAATATGAAAATTAAACCTCTCGTCCGCTGCCGCGGCCGTGCTGACCGCCGCCGCTGTGATACCATCTGCTTCCGTGCCGGTAGGCTTTTGCCAATTGTCCCTCCTGGCAAATTTGTTGCCAGATTTTTTTTAGTAATGTAGCGGGGTGGTTTGTTGGAGAGGTTGGTGTGTGGTTACTTTACAACACCTGCAGCAGATCAAGGAAATTCACATGCAGGCAGCCGGTGGGAATGTGTGAATTGAAGTGTGTGTAATGAAAAAAATGATTCGGTGGTCATGTAATGATATTTCATTGTTAACGACTCCCATAAAAATATAAGATATGTTCTTACATCAGTAGATAGATTAAAATAAAGCATGTGTTTCATTCCGAAATTTGAAATTTCTGAAAAAACTAACTAATAATAATAATAATAATAATAATAATAGTAATAATAATAATAATAATAATAATAATAATAATAATAATAATATAACAGTGACGTTATAATTAGTAAACTTGCCAAATGCCGACGGTTTATTTTAATTATTTGCTTCATCAGCTAATAGATTTGTTTCTACTGTTAGACTGAAAAATGGTTAATAGAAATCAATTACAACGTTTAAGACTAATCAATTGTGCCGTGTCGCAAAGTATTTATTACATTTATTTCCTTTGTGACAAAACATGAATATCTAATAACATTAGAAATCAATAAGAATGAACTTTAATTTCTTGAATAGCCCGAACATGTATTTGAGAAAATGTGAAATAGATGAATTGTAAAGTTTGTGATAGATTTTAATGCAGGAATAAATGTATAGTAAGTGGAGCATATATTCGTATGTCTACAAAATATTACGAATCAATATTCACATTCCTATACTAACATCCATACAACTACATGAATGCATACACAATACCTATCAGTTTTTAGATTGGAATATTCTTTAAAAGCATTTTAAACTTTTTCAGTTACTCATTGGAAGTTACGATACAAATTATTCTTACGCATTTTCAGGGTCAAATTCCCGAATTTCCGATTTATCGATGATGATTCAATTCAATCACCGCTAATACTGGTAAAACTAAAGTAAATTAGCTTGTTATGCAATTTCATTATACCGCGCAACAATTCTACCAATTTCCTAGTAACAGATCGAGAGGGTTGCTTCCACCTTTACGCGGAAGCGATGCATTACAGTGGTCGCAGAGGCTGGGTTTCCACTCCGGTCTAATTGAATCCAGCAGAAGTACTTCACAATAATTTGCTAATACATACTTATTGAGGGTTCGACTATAAACCTCAAACAACTCATGTTAGAACACCCAACTTTGTAAGCTGATTGAAAATCCATTTACATCTGCTGCATTACAGTAACTGCACAGTTTATAAAACCTAAGAGTTGAAGTTCACAATCGCATTAACTAATTATCTACAGTTCATGTTGTGTAATTCATTTGTAGTAAATACGAGGAAATTAGGTAGACTTGGCCCATAATAGTAATCGAAAATCGCAATAGAAGATATTAGTTGACAATTTCTATGTTTAATAGGTTATTTAACATTTAATAACAACAACAATAATAATAATAATAATAATAATAATAATAATAATAATAATAATAATAATAATAATAATAATAACTGGCTAATACGGAAAACGTTTTTCACCATTTTATACGAAAACGTTCTATAACATTATTTTTAATTTCATTTTTAATAATTTCATTCTTTATCGTCAATATTTTCATGATATAATATATATTTTTTAAAATGTCTTCCTCAACAGACATCCTTGACACCACTGAAGGTTCTGACAAGATTCTGAATACACTTTTGTTCCAAAAATATAATTAGAGATGGAGAGAGTTCAGCCCAATAGATATTTCCATGCATTTAAAAAAATGAAATAAATGTTCTATAGTGGTCGTAGCCAAAGAATCAATCTCTTCTGAAAAATTCTGTCATGGTTGAAGATCTGTGATTTTTTCATTATTGAAAGCTTTTGTAAGAGTCGTTCAACAGATTCCTGAACAAATCAACATTGGTGATTATGAAATGATGTTTCGTTGGATGGAAATACCATTCAGTCGACCAGCTGAGCATTCGTGCCAGCAGATCGGAATGCGATTACAATTCAATCGATGAGGCGTTATTTATAGGGAATAAACCCAGGAAAATAAATAACGAGAAGTTTTCACACTTTCCAAAAGGCGCTGACATTTAACAGATAGACTTTACATTGACAGGACAAAATATTGGGATTGTACAGTTAATTAATGGTGAGTTCTGTAATGAGAGAAAGATTGAATGACGTCAAAACTGGGTCCTATTGAGTTTCATGTACGGACTGATGATATTCTACCTTAAAAAATCTGAATAATGCGTTTGAAAACTAATATTTTTAGTGCCTGTAGATCTTTCCACATACTTCTTAAAGGACAAAAGCTTAAATATTTTTTCCAAGTAAAAAAAACAGGTCACAAGATTTGATTACTCTACTGGCAGTGACAATAAACGCCACTATTAGAAATTGCTAATATTTGATTTGGGAGGCTCTCCTCATTCTAGACACAGACTGTCACTTTATCTGATAATACACTTTTAAAATATCCCTTAAAAGTTTAGTGTGTTAAGCGATTTAATATGATAAAACAACGGCCATATTCTCTTCTGAAATAACACGTTGATACTACACACAATAGTAGCAGTACAAAAATTTACACCGAATTTGCGGCGGAATAGTTCATAGAAAATTCGTGTGTGTTTTGAATGCTCTGTTAAAAATATTGGTATTATTTATGATCATTTTGTTATTCTCAAACCAAGCTGAGACTACGCCCCTTACAAGCAGTTTCAAGAAATCGTTTTCGACAGTTTCGAAGGGTCAACACTACGATGTGAACACTCATTCCTTTTCGAAGCAATTTCATTGTCTAAACTAGCAAAACCGTTTACTGTTCACGAATAACAGATGCATGAAATACTTTTCGACAGGTTCGAAGGTCAACACCACGACATGAACGCTCATTACATTTTCCAAACAATTTTAATCTCTACACCACTAATAGTCAGTGATTGATTTATTAATTAGTAATAGTCAATGATTCATTATCATCAACTGTTGCTAAGATCATTGGTCCCGTAAGAGTAGTGCATGTGTTTTCCTCGAGATATGGCTGTTATCTTCCTCCGCTGGGTGATGAGATCCGGCCCCATCCTACACAACGACCTGCTGGGATTCTTCTAACCAGGTATTCCCCACCGGGCACCACCCCACCCGGGACATATTCTAAACTCCCGAGTTTTCCGACATGCGTGATAGTGTAATGCATGTAAGTGTAAGAGTATGTAAGTAAAGGGTGAGGAAGGAAAGATCGCGTGCGGTCTGTGGCCCGTTTGTTAGAGTACCGCTCCGGCATTCGCCTGGTGTTGATCGGCGAAATCACGGAAAACTAGCGATCAAAGCAGCCGGTCGCTAGAATTACCCTTCAATCAGTGGCTAAATTCGACCAAGCTAGGTCGCTTGTAACGAATGTCCTGCACAGTTGGGACTCGAACTGTAGGACCTGTCTGTCAGAGGCACTACTGCAACATCAGTTGGCGCCCTGTGCAATCTAAGCCGGTTTACTTTTTCGCAACAATTTCATTCTCTGCACTAGCAACAGTGGGGCTAGATACGACAATTCGTGTGGCAGTGTTGCCCCTTCCCGTCGGCCGGCTCTCGGGCGCGGATGGGCGTCGCGCGCACGTGTGGCGCCGACGGCGGCGGCGGCGTAGTACGGCGCGCGCTGCGGGCCGCCCCCACCCGCGCGGCGCCGCCGCCCCACCCCGCCGCCGCCGCCGCCGCCACCGCCACCGCGCGCGAGCCGCCACCGCCGCCGCCGTCGCTGAGTTCGCCGCCGCGACGTCGCCGCGCTCGTGCTCGCTCCCGCTCCGGCTGGCCGGCCGTCCTCGCCCGCTCTCGTACGTCCTCGCCGTCGGCGCCTCCGCGCCGCGTCCTCACGTGTCCGGTGTATCGGTGTGGCCGGTTGACAGCCGGCGTCCGTCGCGGTACCGTAACCCGGGGGTGTGTACATCGCGGTGGTCGGTTTGCGGGAGTGACGACGCGGTCGCCGACCGGTCGTCTGGGGGGTTCGGTTGGGCGCGACGGGCAGTCGCGCCCGCGTGGTGTCGTCCGCGTGTCGGATCGTACTGTAACGTATCGGATCGTGTCGGATCGTTTCGTGCGGTGACGTGTGTCGGATCGGTGCGTGTGGGGGTTCGGATCGCGTGTTGGGAAGAGAGCCTGAGCGTGCAGCCTTTTTCATCAGCCCCGCGCGCGACGGCGTGTCGGCGGCGGTGAGCCGCGCGCCATGGGGCAAGCGGCTAGCGGCGGCGGCGGCGGCGGCAGCGGAGGCGGCGGCGGCGGCGGTGCGGAGGCCGGCGGGGGCGGCGGGCCCTCGGGCTCCGCGGGCGGCGGCGGCGGTGGAGGCGGGAGCCTGGCCGGCAGCTGCATCGGCCTGGGCGGCGTGGGGCTGGCGAGGCGCGCCAGCCGGGCCAGGCTGCTCGCCTTCCCGCGGGCCTGAGCCATGGACGAGGCGGTCGGGGGCGGCGGCGCCACGGCGGCGGCCGCGGCGCCCGCCGTCGCGACGAGCGCGGCCGTGGGCGCGGGCGCGGGCGGCCCGCCCGGGGCGCCGCGGGGGCCCGTGCGCCACTGCCTGAGCGACCCCGGCGCCGCGCGACGCGGCCGCTCCCCCGGCCCCGGGCCCGGCGCCCGCAAGTGCGTGCTCACGCTCGACGGATACTCCTACGTGATCGGTAAGCGCCTGGCCCACGCAGCGTTCGCTTGTGGAAGAGCGGTGAACGAGAGCGGTGAACGAGAGCGGTGAACGGGAGCGGTGAACGAGAGCGGTGAACGAGAGCGGTGAACGAGAGCGGTGAACGGGAGCGGTGAACGGGAGCGGTGAACGGGAGCGGTGAACGAGAGCGGTGAACGAGAGCGGTGAACGAGAGCGGTGAACGAGAGCGGTGAACGTGAGCGGTGAACGAGAGCGGTGAACGAGAGCGGTGAACGGGAGCGGTGAACGGGAGCGGTGAACGGGAGCGGTGAACGGGAGCGGTGAACGGGAGCGGTGAACGGGAGCGGTGAACGAGAGCAGCGAACGAGAGCGTTGACCGCACGCGTTATGATAGTCTTTTTCAAGCAATCTTCATCCAGAAATGAAATATATTTTGTCAACATACACCCCTACGTTTCATTCTAATTTAACACCTACTGTAACGGGTGTCCAACTCTCCCACTCTATTTACGTCCCATACTCATTTAACGCACGCTGTATCGGCTGTCCCTTGCACGTTGTTGCTACGGTTGACAGCGCTACTCGGTAAGCGCCTGCCCCCACACGGGCTTCGCTTGTGGAAGAGCGTTGAACGAACTCAGGTGCACGCGTTCTGATCGTCCAATCCAGGAAATCTTCGTGTACAAATGAAATATATTTTGTCAACCTGCACTCCGTTTACGTTTCCTACTAATTTAACGCACGCTGTATCGGCTGTCCAACGTCCCCCTTTAAAAGTTGTTGCTACGTTTGACGCTACTCGTTGTTACAAGCTGAAGATCCCCAACATAACTTCCTTATATAAACTTATTCATGCAATAAAGTCGACTTTATAACCCTGCTATTTTCATCCATTTTTGTAACTAATAACACTGTTTCATTTGAACATATCATTTTTTGAAGTGTCTTGTTATATTTCTTTCAGACCACCCATTTAGATAGTGCTGCTAGAGACGTTTCGTATTTACTATACGTTCACGCAATATAAATTAACGTGTACCTGAATGCCAGTGAACCAAGTGAGGGCAGAGTTAGTTCTGCTTAGTAATATTTTCAATATTGCGCGGAAATGGATTATGAGCATCCGGAAACCCTTAACGTGTCACCTCATTTTAAGAATATTCGGAACCTTTGTGACTTGCCAAGAAAGTTTAACAAAACGTTTCATGCGTGTGCATTTTACTTTTGCAGAGGACCTTCTGCATTTAATAACGTTACCATCCTGAGTTTATGAGTGTGAATAGAAGTTGTATAAAAGTATTCCAACAAATGTCTCTTGAATTACTTTTGCCCGATGATCCGACTTCTCCCTGTTTACCAGTGTTGTGGACCCTACAATACTACTCGCTACATTTGTGGTTCCTAAATGAACTTAAAGGTCACCGGAGCATTTGGTTTCTTTAAACTTCTTATGATACCCAGCTTTAAAATTATATTAATGGATGAAGGTGTGGAACGTCCAAATCATTTGCATGTGACCTTCCTACTAACATAAAATCAATATCCTAAACTTTTTTCAGCTCTGGTATATATTTAACTCTATTGTTGTATCTGGTCTCATATTTTGAACAAATACACGCACGAACAGGAATTTTTCGGATATTCATGATTCTGAGGTCGAATCCGCCATTATCTATTTTGAAAGTTTCAACGTGCAAATGCTCTGCATTTCAATGGAATTGTTTTGAGAAATTGTAGTGTGGATGTGTTTACGTTACTTATATTAGTTTCTAAGGAAAATGTCTGCTGTTGTATTGTACGTGATGATGCGCGTCTTCTATGTGTGCGCATATCTTTGTAAAAACATGTTGGTTACAAAATTTTCCGCCGGGCGTAAGTTGTTTTTGAAATTGTACTCTGGCTGTAATTAATATTTTGAATATTCACGAAACTTTCTTTCTGTAGATGTAACCTCAATTTTCCAAGAAGGAAAAATATAGAATGTAAATTTGTTATATATAATGTGTTTGGTTGTTACTCTCATTTCAACCATATTTTACTACCTTTTACTTATTCGACTTTCTTGTAATTTCTTTTCATTTGCCAATTGTCATTCTGACCATAGCAGCAGTATATAGTCTTAACTGTTAGTAAGAACTGTCTATATTTAAAGAAATGGGTAATGTCATTTCTATAATTTATATATTTCCAATAAATGTATTAATTTTTTAATTAGGAACGTGCTCATTGGCAGCGTACTAGCCTCCCCTGCTGTGATCCCTGGGTTCGATTCCCGATCGAGGCAAAAATATAGTTGTAGATTTCCTTCAAAATTGTCCCAGTTTCTGTAGCTGTGTGTCGAAGAAAAGCTCAAACAGACGGATCTTGCTAGTTCGGTGAAGAGAATAAGTCATGTTCGCCTCATGTCGCTCGTACCCCAAAGCATGGGAATTTAACTAGACCCAGACGAGAAGGAACACCGGTAGCTGGCCGGCGAAGTGGGACTAGTGACCCAAAACGCCAAATACATTCAAACAATTGGAAACGTCACGGTAGAAATTGTGTTAACCTTCTCGCTATTCGGTTCGAAAATTTTTCATTTTATGTGCTCTCTGCCACATTCCGACTTGGGCAAAGACTGTTTCACACAAATGAACACTTACAATGAACGAATTGTCTGCCGTGATCGGTGAGAGCTCAACATTCAGCTTTCGTGCCCAGCACTTCAGTGTGTTTGCTACGCTTACGGTACTTTGAAAGTCTGCAAGCTCAGAAATGTTTGAAAGGCTTGTGACGAGTGTTTAAATCTGGAATAGAACTTTTGCCAGCTTTATGATGACGTCGTTGGCCTTTCGCAAGAATAAAGCACTACTCAAGAATCAAATACTAGTGTGTATTATAAAGAGAATTGAACAGCGGAAATAAAATAATTTTCTGACTTTTAGGATTTTATACAGTACTTTTACGAAACGTGGGGCGGCAACTAAAGGAAAACTAAAAATGTTTTCAATCAAATCTTGAAAAAAATGATTTGATGGCACAAATGTTCTTCTCACACGTTATACAGATTCAAAAAACATTTATGGTTTGCGAAAGTTAAATAGTACTTGTATGATATAGAATGTTGATGAGGTGATGATTAGTATACTTCCTGGAAGGATTGCGGTTTTCCTCGTGTTATATACGATTGCAAGATCTGATATGTGGTTTTCACTTTACTCGGATCTATTGGTCTCACACATTTATTTGTTTCTTCAGTATATTAACATCATCACATACTACCTTGAGTATTATTTTTCTCTGAAGAACGAATATCTCATGATGATGAAATTTGTATGATTTAAAGTTTTCGCTTGTATGCGATCATAACCATGCACGATCGTTTGTCAGCGGAAAATAAAACTATCTCAAAATATAGATTTTTTCGCTCATTCACAAGAAGCGACAACAGTTATTTCGAATATTAAAATTGTGCCGTGGCAATAAGTACTAATTAGATTTATTAGCATGTTTCTTTGAAAAATAAGTTTAACTCATTCTGTCCATTCTGAAAAAAGGTTGAGTTTTGAGAAAATATTGCTGATTAATATTGCTAGTTTCTTTTTGAATTATTTATTTAATAAAATCAATGTATTGTGGTCATATAATTCCTATGTTTGAGAGAGCAATTCATATATTATCTCTCATTCACGTTTAGAACATTTTTCATTATTCTCCTAACGAAACAATATTTTTGGTGAAGATTGAATGCTCGAAGAATTTTGTATTTTATTAAATTTTGGCCGAACGTCTATAAAATTAACAGTTTGAAAGTAGTTTATAGTGTTTACTTACGAGGTCGTTTCCAATAAATACATTTTAAACTACTGGAAAAACTGCATTTGTAAAGAAAACTTTCTGTGAAAATTCACTTTCTTTCTCTGTAATGCCTAAAATAGCATTGTGAAATTCTCATTTCAAAATGCACGTATTAGTGCGAGAGTATGAGTTACGTCCCAATGTTCAAGGTTGTAAAAGGTCACATTAAAGTGTATTGGCAGCGTTCGACTGCTACCAAACTCACAATCACGGGATTGTAGGTTTGTATTCTAGTCTATACTTTCAATGCTCAGTGATGGGTGGAGAGAACCAAAGAAAGCCTCTGACAGCTCTTGTATAGATGAATTGCTGTGTCGACCTCACATTGGAATGTTTGCTTTGCGTTGGTGTTTGCAGTGCTTTGTAGTACTTGAGCGACATTTGCCAGATATTTCGTGGAAACGACCTGTTTCACAATATCAGTTTGAAAAGTACGAATGAAAAATCGGGTTAATATTGTTCAGCCTTTTTGAAGTTATTATTTTATATTAAATATGTGTTTGTTGTTCAGAGTTCGTACAAATAGCATTCGTTACTATATTTATTCTGATCTCGGTTATAGAATGTGTAACGTCCACTCGAAATTCAGGCTTGCGTTGGAAAAGTACAATGTTGAAATCTGCAAAATAACTATACTTTTACAAGTATTTTGAAATGTGAACAGAGCAGTTTTTTTCTACTTAAATGTCTACCAGAAATGTTTGTATGTAGAAACTTGATATGGGAATTATTTTCCCTTATTCACTTCGTGATTAACTTCTTCTCTATAACAAAGGTTCAATTTTGCCAAATGTGAGAATTGTAGACAGCTCGTAAATATAAATATGTGTGATCTCAAGTAACTGATTACGATGCTGCTTCTTCAGGAGAGATCTTGGAGTTGAAAACTAGTAAAAGAATTTGCTTCTTGCTGGCGTCCGCGGTGAACTTTTCATCTCTCTTGACCTATAAAGGAAGTTAAAGTACTTGTTCATTTAAGTAGAATCAGCGCGACTCACAGAACGAGTTTTAGAAGTAATTTTCAAATAATAATTATTCATTATCGAAAATGTCTTTCCTGAATATATAAAAGAGCATAGAAATTCACCATACAACACCGTTGGATCGACAGTACGGGAGGACTGTCGTTATCCAGTTTCCATTTATTTGTCAAGTATTTTACGATTGTGTAACTTCACTAAACGCAAGTCTGTAGCATAAAAATACAGTTAATGTTAAGTCACAAACATTGCAATGTCAAAAAAGATATATATATATATATATATGTATATATATACATATATATATATAGCATATTTTATATCTTTTCATTATTCATGCCATATGTAAAAACCTTTGTGAGCTAGGTTGGCTGGGATCTCCAGATGTTAGCTCCTTGTAATTCTGAAACTTAAATGAACTATTTTACACTAATAACAGAGTCACAATGAAGAATTATCAACATAGAAAAATTCCTTGATGTAATGTTTTGTTATAAAGTTAGTGTATGTGAACAAGATATCTCTGACACTTCAATCTCGAAATCACTAACAAGTGAATGGTGGTGGTCTGTTACTGTTAGCCATTGTAATTACGCTACAGTCCATCTTGTAAATGATTTATTCGAACATGTGTACGTACATTTAGGGTTCGCATATTTCCCATCTTCAACTAACCATCAGCATTACGTATGTTGACCTATCTCATTCTATGTTAAAATACATTCACAAATTCCATATAATATGGTGAAAATTTCAGCAACAGACGATACAGTAAAGGGTTAGTGAAGTGAGTGATTGTGTGCACTACTCGTATTTATCATGAAGAAATCGTTTAAAAGATCGCAAAACTCTTTAAATAATAGAATACCAGATATTTGTGTCTTGAACACAACTTTCTTCCATATCTTAATAATAATAATAATAATAATAATAATAATAATTATTATTATTATTATTATTATTATTATTATTATTATTATTATTATTATTATTATTATTACTATTATTACTATTATTATTATTATTATTATTATTTTACATGCTTACCTTATTATCCTACAAAATATTCTTACATTCTCTTCCTCATATATACACACTTTATGGACACCTGAGTTATGCTATCAAATAAGGTCCTCCACAGTACCACGCCCCTAACAAGATACTAACAACCGCTCGAATACGGACATCGATGCCCAGGACAAAATTCGCACTCTCAACCCATCGAACCTAAGAACTTTAGTACCCGTTAGTCATCTCGTCCATCCACGCTTTCGTTTTTCAAAAATCTATGCACACTACCATTGGTAAAACCATACGCCACCCGTGAGCACTCCCTTGTCTTCCAGTCTTTTCCTGCCGCGGCTCAGCATACGTGGGTTGCAAGCAGCCCCGCCGCCGCCACCCCTGCCACCGCGCCTCTCTGGTAGTACATTTGTGACCAGCGGCGTCGCCGGAATGCCGCAGTTTGTTTTCATATTCGGGTGCAGCGATCCGTCGCGCGGGGCTCCGGGCCGTCAAATGAGGAAACGCGCGCGAACTCAATATTGGCCATGTCAACCGAATGGACTGTTGACGCTCCCGCGCGTTGGAATACACTCGGCGCGCGGCCGTGGTCGCGCCCAGGCGGGGGCGGTTTTGGGGTCGCGAGTGGGGGCGGTGATGGAGTAGGAGTCAGGATGGTGGTGGTGGAGGTATTGGAAGCATTGGTTTGAACGGGAAACGGACTGCGAGTTCTGGAAACGGTGTTTAAGAGGATGTCAGAGTCTATGATAGCGAAAGCTGAGGTGCCGACAGGGTGGACGGCAGAGTGGTAGCTATGGAGGAACGGCGTGGGTGTGGACAGCGTGGGTGTGGATGGCGTGGGTGTGGACGGCGTGGGTGTGGACGGCGTGGGTGTGGACGGCGTGGGTGTGGACGGCGTGGGTGGACACGGCGTGGGTGGAACGCGTAGGGTATGGACGCGTGGGGTGTGGACGGCGTGGATGTGGACGGCGTGGGGTGGACGGCGTGGGGGTGGACGACAGGGATTAGACGGCCAAGAAACCGATAGAAGAATCGGCGTGGTCGTTGCTGTAATAGTGTACAAGGTAATGCAGACACGAAGCTTAGATAGAAGTGGTTGCGTTGATGGAGGCACGTGGAATCCTCAAGGACAAGTAATGATTGCGGCATTAGTGGCGATGGCGAGCACAACAAAGAGCCGAAGTTGATGACGGTGAAGAATAAAGAGACATGAACTGTTTGGGTGTAGACGGTTGTGAGGAGAGCTAATTGGTAGAATGGGGCGGCGGTAATGTTGGTGGCGGCCAAGAGATGAGAGAGGCTCGGAGCCTGGAGGCCTGGAGAGAGACTCGGCGTAAAAGGACGGGTGTGGATTCGGATGTGGATGTGGCCGGCATTGGCGGCTGTGCAGGGTTTGGCAGAGGTCGATGCGTCGCGGCAGAATTGGTTGTTGTAGCATGTCAGGCTTAAATTTGTTATTTGTTGCGTTTGAATTGCGTCTGCGGGCAGCCTCCAGGGAGGCGTACGCGATTCGTACGCTCCGCAACAGATTTTGTTTTATGTAATTTTAAAAAGTATTCACCTACAGCGCCTTTCTCACTAAATTACTCAACACTTTTTAAAAATAAATTGTGATTGTTTCATACTCTTTGGTCTAATAAAATGATGAACATTTATTATTATTATAATGGTATCTATATTCCTAAATCATGATGTGCTTTCGTAATTACATTAATTGTCCAAGAATAATTTACTCTTTGAATTTATTTTCTACTACTCCTCTTCTTTAATATTCTATATCCAACTGAAGAAGTGTTTTTTAAGATAACACTCATACATTTTACGTGCACAAATTTTTTGTTATATTTATCCATATTAAGTGTCGATGGAAAACAGACCAACGTTAAATATAATATACGTTACAATTATTTTGCTTAATTATGTTTGATATTCGTAATTTTGAGAATATCAGTTGGGCGTATATTGGCCAGAAAATTTAATGGTGGTAGCTCTAATTGTAGAGTTCTATACTTGAGCCATTGTTTATGGATTATTTTTGGATTTCCCTCGAGTTTCTGGATATTTGACGAATCTTTAGATACATCTCAAATGCCAGGAGGCTGCACAATGTTCTTTCAATTTCTGCGGGCATTGAAAATTAGTCATATAGTTATAGAATTGTTCATCAGAAATGCTTTAAAGTCAGAACATTTATATTTTAATAGATGCATATTGATCATTATTGGTCATAAAATATATTTAATAGTGGAATGGAATTGATCTATTACATAAGTGAACATATGTGCCTAATATTTAACAGATCACACGATAAAGATCAACTTATAGATAATTTATATCATATTAGGTTGTAAATGTGCTATAAGCCTGCCATGAATATAATTCAAGATCGTAATCGGATCATAGCACAACTTTTTGTTCTAGAGGGCATTGTCCTATTAGTGTGAACCGTCAGCCGGCTCTGCTTCGTCGAGTGAGTTCAGTTCTGATCCAGTACCTAGTCCCCTCATTATCATTGTTGCCCATCGAATCGTTATGAATGGCCGATTAGAAACGCGAACGTGTCGTGTAATAAGACATGTGTATGCGTAAAACGTCTTTGTTCTACTTTATGTCCTGCATTCTGCAAAATAGAGCGTTGAAACTTCACAATTAACGTTGTATGTTCCATATTCATTAAAGCGAGTTTTATTGCTGAAGAGTTAATTGTCAATTAACTTTGGCGGAGAAGCATCACCACAGCCCGCTCCACGGGAGGGTGAGAGAATGGGCATACTAATGAACTGGTTTGGATGAGCGGAATTCGAATGTAATCACACGTCTCTGTCATAAATAGCGTTAAAATGCGTTTATGATTTCCGTCGTGTCTCTTCTCGTAGTCTGTGCTCTTCGTCAAGTCATTTTAATATTATTACATTTTGTATCCTGCGGCGTTCGTTCCGCGAAGAAAACACACGTGTTTATTGAATGTAAATTTGCCGTTACTAACGGCTCTTCTTTGGCTATAAATCAATATTGCCATCAATAATAATGTTATTGACTCCAACATCAGCTTACTGTCATTTCTTGCAAATTTTATTCTTATTCGTTCTCCTTTTTGTCGCTTCGGGGTATATAATTTGTTTTTAGAATGTATTGACTACCTATTTTATCGAGATTGTCACATGCTATTATATATTTTTACATCTTCAATTTACACCGTTTCATTTCTAAAAGCGTTTAAAATCGAAGTGTCATCGCGAAATGAAACGTGTGTTGTGTTGATGGACGACTCTTGAAAGAGAAAATAAAATTTTCCATTGAGATTTGTTCACATAAAAGGACCTCTTTTTGTAGTAGGAATGATAGATACCATTATCTAGTTAAAAGTATAATAATAATGTTAACGAACGACAATTGCTAGGAATATATAACAATATTTAGCTTTAACAATACTTGAGAGACATAAAATACTCTCCAAAAATACAAAACATTTCGAGGTTTCTCTAATTTGCAGTATAATAATTGGAAAATCTCACAAATAACGGTGAACATAATTTATTTTAATATTTGGACAACTAACTACATCAGAGTTACATAACGTACTCCATTACCTTGTACACCTAAATATACAATGCGAAATTACATTAATGTTGAAAACGATGGATGCAGTTCATTTATAATGCAATATTTAAATATTTGACCTTAGAGTTTTCGTTTCAGAACATGTTTACAAACTGCACTTCTCGTACAGTACATTTTTTCTTCACGTATTTCGAACGTGCAAATGAAAACCTCATTATTTTGTTCCTAATTATGCTTCTATAGGTCGTGATAGCATTGCAGTCTTTCGTTCATTTGACCTAACTTATCGATTTGCGAGCAGCTCGAGCAGAAATACAACAGCAATGACTTTGTGAGGTCTTTTGGAAATGAATATTGGTAAAATATGTGAAAAATGAAGAAAGCTTTGAGCACTCGAAAGAAAACATCCAACTTGGAAAGAGGATTATAAAGAAAAAAGCTTTTGTAGATGTGAAAAAAGGAACAAAACCTTAAGAAATGTTGCGCTGCGGTAGAATAGCTGGAATATGTCGTGAAAAGAAGCATTAGAGGCTTTCCCGCAGTAGGAATAATGAAGCAATGCGTATTATTAAAATACTGTATTTTGAGAAAGGAGATAAAGAACTTTTTTAGCTTCTTCTACTCTCGGAGCATCGAAAGTTTAAGGATTTTTGTTTCTCTTGAAGTAGAGTTTTATACGAGAAATATTAGTTTCTAATATTAGTATAAATTTATATTTGACTTGTGGGTTGAAGAGTCGGAAATTCAATAGATGGTGTCTGAATTGAATGTATATTAGCCGTAAAAGTGAATTGCAAAATGTTACTTTGATAAAAATTGACCCAATACATATTTTCGATTACGTAATTAAATATTATCTGCTTTTTCCTCACAGGGCACTGTACTCTAAAAGGAAAAACGCGGAAATTCTGTTAAAACTAAAAGAAGATAGATACAATCACCTAATGTTGGCAGGCTAAATAGGTCATTCATGGCATCTGAATAATAAGAAAAGGGGGAAGAAGAAATAATACAGACTACATTAAAACGTACTACTCGTATTTTGGTTAATTAGTACTTATTGACACTTTTTCAGAGTAGGTAGAGCAAAGCTAATACATAACTGTAAATAAACTGTTTACTTGAAAAAGTAGTTAATTCTTAAAACAAGAACTGCAACATCGTGGCTGGAAAGAAGTTGTAAGGAGACTTTACCTCTTGATGTCAAGGTTTAAGGGAAGTTTGTGAGGTTTAAGGGAAAGTCACAAATGTTCACCAATGCAGAAAATTACTCATAGGCGTACGACTATGTAAAGTAATCCCGAATACTGTCATCGAAGTGTTTTTCAAATGTTTATTTTATAAGACGTAAATTCGTTAATGCAAAAGAAACAAAATTATAGGTCTACATGCATTAAAGTATTTTGGGCTCGATAACATTTTTATGTTACCTCACCTGAAAATATTACTTTCCATCCTTTCGAGAAATCGATGTTGTAAATGATATATGTGAATAGCCAGCCACCGTCTTATTTGTTTATGAGATGCCCATTTTTTATTTTTAGACACAAAACGACTGCCATAAAAATCACGCCGGTTTCAAAATACTCATTACTTAACCCGAATTTATTACTACTCCGCCCCGGAGCTCTCACGTGAAATAATTCGCCTCCGTGGACGACTTAACACAAATAGTATCGGTCTTGGCGAGGCTACAGGGCGCGCCGTAGGGAGTTCGCCGCGAGGTTTTCTGTTTCCAAGCCTGCGCATACATCACGTTGGCAGTATAATTGAACCGGCTGCGGCGAATGCGGGCCACTGTTGGCAGCCCTGGCACGCGCTCGAGGAGGGGATGGGTGAGGATGGCGCCAGAGCGTCGTCCGCCTCTGCAGTCCTCGCTTGTCCCCGTCCTAGTCCGTCCTCATCCTCATCATTCCTCGTCCCTGGTGGGAATTTTTTTGTGGGGGTTGTGGTGTTTTTGATGACCCGGCGGGAACTGAAATGTCAGATATCCATGATGACTGAAATGTCAGATATCCATTTGGTTGGTTGGAACTTGTCTTTAAAATGATGCTGCAAACATGCACGATTTCTTTCAACGTGTTTCCATATGTTACCCCTTGTGCGAACCTTATTTCCGTTACATTATTTGTAACATTTGTCGAGATTCTTGTATCATTCGCTTATTGGCAAGCAAACGGCAAAAGTATATATAATAAAATGCCGTTGTTGTTTTTACTGCTAGAGCTGCAATTGATCATGTTACTACATAAATATGTTATGAGCAATGTTATTTTGTGTATAATCCAAGAAGAATTAAATAATGATTCTTTTATTTTCAATAAATACTACTAATCTAATTTCATAAATACTCTTGTGTAGTTGTTGGCATTGACCATTATATACTCTACATTTCCAGTGATTCTATAATTGAAATCGCGACACAAGGAAAAAGCACAACGTATCCAAAAAACCGTAGAAAATTTTTTTTTTGTTTTTAATTATCTCTTAACCAGAGATCATGTTTTTTAACACGGAGTAAATCTTTTCTCTACTAATTTTGGTTTTATTCATATTTTCATATTTATGAAATAGATAAAAACGAAAGTTACTGAAGATCAGAATGCTCAATTCTAATGATAATACCGATGATGGTATCATAATTATATCTTTTTCAATAAATACTAAGTCTTCAGGATTTTCAAAATTCAATTTTAAGCGATGTGCAATGACTTAACTGCTCGCTCTATCTAATGTGGAGTACATAGCGGGTTTTGATATTTGCCTCTCAATTACATCCTTCTGTAAACAGACTGGTTCCTCCCAGGATTTTGTAATCGCGTTTTGCGAGTTTGGAAGCTTCGGAAGCGGAAGGACGCATTTGCAACGCTCCAGGGAATCAAAAGCCACCCAGATATCAACTCGGAAACTAGCGTGTTTGCATATCAACTCGAGAGCTAGTGAAATCAACTACACTCAATTACAAATTAGAACAGTGAAGCCGTAGCAACATACGAGCGGTAATAATTTGTATTAAATTTTAATTTTTCCATTAAGTTTCTTGTTTTGCATACATTTTTATTTGTCTGTCTGTTTTCTCAGACACTGATATTGCCACTTTAGTGCTTGATACTCAACATAAATTTGCCTGATTGAATTCAATATATTGTCTCCCCAAGTGTAGTTTTCTTGACTAGTTCGTTGAAGAATTTCTTATTTAAAATTGAGGCGTTCAGAATAATAAAGGCAGATCCCAACCGAAGTTCGTTTTGAGAAAAAATCCTTTTTTCTGTCATCGTTTAATTTTTACTCCGGGCAAATTTTTGAAGGTGGAATTTAAGGGTTTTGCCATATACCAATTCAATAAATATCTCAGCATATGATAGTACATGGCAGGTGTTTACAGTCATACTTCTTACTGAAAATGCAAGATCCGTTAGAAACTGCCGTTATTATTCTGAGCCCCTCAATTGTTCCATTTTCGCGATTCAAACACCATTTTTCCAAAAATGAATATTCAATCCACGGAAGTCTTAAAATTGTTGCAAGAAGCATCACTCAATTGGATTCTTCCAGCGCCTTCCATTTCTTGATAAGGAACATAAATTTGCCCTGAAATGACATGACTTGTCATTGAAATGAAACATGAAAATCACTATAAAACTGCAATATTTTTCCACAACTAATCGACGAACTGGCAGACTTCTTTAATTTACCGAATTCATCCGTTTTCAGTCATATTAGAGTAGTTGAATTCTCCTCCTTTCATAAATCAAGTTGTCATACGGTTGCAATTAGGATAAAGAATAATTTGAAAAGCTTGATCACTTACTTGGAAAAACCGAAGTTTGCTATAAATGATGCGTTCATTAAAGCCCCATTTAGCTTCGGATTAATGTCTTCAGGATCCCTAAGCATGGACACAGTATGGGCCCTCTAATAATACCCATAAAAAATGGGTGCAGAAATACGATTGGGAAAAAGAACTATCGCTATTGCCATTTTAAAAATAGATATTGATATATTTTCAATATTGATCGATTATATTTTTTTTAAATATGCGCGGCTCGTATTCCGCGGGATCTCTAAGAATATTTCCGCGTATTTCCCCCATTGACTCATAACAAAAGGAATCCTTGTAATGCTCTTCTAGCACGTGGTTCCGCATTCTGAAGCCGCTATGTTCCGCGTTTTGAAAATTCTTTGGCTCCAACTACGTGCGCAGTGTGATCTAGTGTCTTCACTAAACGTTTTACGAGAATACCAAGAACGACAGTCTAATGAATTCAAACAGCGCCTAACGATTCCTAATTCTACGACTTTCAAACTGAAAAATGGACTAGTTGCTTCTAGAACCCTCGTGCATTTTTCTCATGAGACTAGTTTTAATGAAGGTCTTTAGTTCGGTTCGAAATTGGAACATTCCGAAATTCCACCCGTATTACTATTATATTTATTATTAACTCGTTATTATTTTTACCCCTTTGTTGAGTTTGTCAATCGTTATCATTCTGTTTATTAATTCTGGTTTGGTATAAGTTTTTAAATGTCTATTTTCACTCTTAAGGGTTTTTCATTTTGTTAAAAATGTATTTGGCAATATAAATAATGTTTATTGTGAATTTAATAGCTTTATTTCATGCAATGTATATAATTTCATGTCTGTCAAATATATCATATTTTTTTAATTTCATTTTGAAGAGTGTCATGACCTCTATTTAAATATTGTTAATGAAATTGGTGGTATGAAATATTTTTAATTACTTTAGCTGATTTCTAGAGAATTAGCAGTTGTTAACTCTAGATTACAAAGGCGACATGTACCAAGTACTATTACAAAGGCGTATGTCTGACATACTAATTTGGGTAAAAATAAAGAAAACTCATTTTTACAATGAAACAATTTAATGAATTAAACATAGATATTGATATTGAATTACAAAATACATATTAAAGGTTTTTTATAGATACACCTAAATGACTAAATTCTCACAGCAGACACTCGACTGGTACTGTCCATTTATGGATTTTGAGAAGGGTCCGCAGAAGTACCTCGTTGTACGACCATTTTGTGATAGCCATCGTCCCATTATGATTGTTAAAGGTTCAGAACAAACATAAAAGCTACAAGACATGGAGTTCATATTCATTATTCATAATATAAGCCAATACAGAACCATAAATATCACTGATGTAACTATAAAGACGTTGTTTACTGGACAACGCATATTAAAATAGCGTATTTTGAAAATAGTTGTTGCGACGTCAATAAAATACCCGACTCATTTCGTCACTTTGTTGATTTTTTCATTAAATCATGTAATTTCAATAGTCATTTTACAAGGGTATTTATTACATTAGTAGCTTTTAATATATGTTGAGTGGAGCTAATTTATTAAGAATAATGATTATTGTCAAGGGTTTTTATTGCGAAATATTAAGATAAATTTTACTTATTTTGAACTATAAAGTATATAATGCAGTAAATCAAACCAGAATATCATACGTTTGAATTTCTGTCGAGGATATATATTCACGAGTCTGTCGCTTTAAGTTATGAACCCTCCATTCAATTACATCTCTCGGCAAACCGCTCGACCCGTATGTGGGTTCAGGAAGGTAACAAGATTTCCTGAGTTTGGAAATTACTACGGGGGAAGGACGTATTTACAATTCTGTTCGGAACCTAAAGGATTTAATTATCAATCCGAGAACTAGTGCCTTCTACTTCATTTCTCAGGCAATACCATGAAACACTTTGTATTATAAGGAAGGCAATAAAAAAACCATTTCTTTCTATTTGGAAAATGTGTACTGATCTTTGTTCGTCTTCCGTGGTAGACTCCTGAGTAGTTCCTTCCTGATGAGGTTATTAAATTTTATTTTTTCTAGAAAAGTTGCATGCGGAAATAACTTAAAAAATTGAGACTTTTTCATTATTTATTACATCAAACTTAAGAAATTTTACTATATCGCAAAAGTCTGTGAATTTTTTAAAGATATATGATTAGCGTGGATACATAAAAATACATATATACTATCTATGTAATTTCCAAAAGTTATTATTCACTAAATTGATGAAAATTAGTATTTTACTCAACAGAGCGCATTTTTACAGTAATATAATCTTCTAATAACAAAATTTATATTTTATTGCAATAACCTATTTCATACTAATTGCATAATAATGAAAAGTTTGATTCGGAAGAAGAAATCCTGATGCTATCCTGAAATAAAACCAACCGTTTCCAGCTCCATCTGGAAACGGTAGGCTTTGTTTAGGTTTCGCATTCCATCATATTTCATACGTCATCACGTATCTCGTATTTTATGTCTCGCTTCTTCCCGTGATGAGCAGCGACATATATCATTCACAAAACAGTGGGGTTATCAGGTGAGATAGGGCAAATTTATTCTCACAACAGCGTGTAAACAGGGAGGCGAGATGTTCTTAGGCACAAACAAGACAAACTTCATGAACCAAATAATTTATATTTATCCACGAATGCCACGTACAAGTGTCAGCAAAGCACCGTTGATGTGTGAGACTTACGACTTGGTGTTTGGTATTGTGCTAACGTTTGACGAACACAACGCTCTGATATGAGTTACCATTTATATTATACAAGGTAATACAATTATATTAAATGATATTGTATATTTTAATACAAATATAGAAATCAAAGTTGTACAAGAGTAGTTACTTCTTCTCCCTATAATATAATACAGAGAGGAAAAGTATTGGAATCACCTCAACAATACTATCTCGAATTTTCGGTCGTAAAACGAATGTTTAGTGTTATTTTGACTCTGCAGACACGTTAGTACTAAGGTCTGTTAGCGCTGTTCAAAAGACGGTTAACGTTGGTGCAGATAGAGGTGATAATGCAATTTTATACTTGAAAATCGGGATATCTGTATGCATGGAAGACCGAATGAACTAAGGTTTCGCATAACCATGTCAGATTCACCCTTTTTTCGTTATTTAAGGTCGCATCAACATCTATGTCATTAGCGACCGCTTTGGAGTGAACCACGTACATAAGTAGAAGGGATCACAGGCACAAAATAAATTTAAGACCGCAGAGAACGGATGCTGGGAAATTCTCTTTCACAAATCGAACGATAAGGGATTGGAATACATTGCCTGCAATAACCTTTGAACCCTTTCCTCGAAGCGTTCAACAGTTTAGGAAATTAATTTAGGGTATTTATACGTTTATGAGGGCGTTAACTAAGAATATTAAGTTATACACTGAAGTGAGGTGTCGTGCAGTGTAGAGCAGAGAAATAGTGAAGGAAATGTTTTTGTTGTTATAGTGAAGTGAAGAGAAGGATAGTTTCGTGCGGTCTTAATTGTATAAACACTCAGTGCGGCTTTAGATGACAGACTTTTTTTCCTTTTCATGTAATTGAATGTTTTAAGAATCAGCAGTTTTTATAATATTATTATATTTATTGTTATTATAATCATTTTAGCATTTTTATTACCATTAAAATATTATTTGCATAGCATTTGCTATCTTATTTATGTAATTGTCACTGGGTTACACTCCATTGCAATTAAAAAAAATTATCTTATCTTAACGTTATGGTAACTGTGAAGGTGAAACGATATGGCCATGATAAGGGGTGAAAGTACAAACACAAATACAACCATGCCCGCGGCAGGATTCGAACCCGCAACCCTTTGATCCGAGATCACTACGACACTACTGTCTTAGCAATTTAGACCATCGGATCGGCATATACAGCCTTTTTTGTTGTTAAAAACGTCAGAATCAAGATTTAGGTTCTTTAGTAGTATGGGCTAGCCGATGCTGATCACTCCCTATACCCAATGAGATGTGTCATGTACCGTACATTTAGACACTAATAGCGTTTTCCGGTCGTTGCACTGAAACCCACCCTAGTGCAGGGCAAAAATGTTACCGCGAAACAGTGCTGCCCCAAACGCGTGAAGGGCAGCTACGAATGAAACGGCTTCTGGAACTGAGTCAGTGCATGTGCGCTGCGCAGTGAGACAGCTGTTCTTGGTCTGTCACACGGATGGAACGCGAAAAATAATAATTTTGAATTATGGTAGTTATAATGTTTATGAAGTCTCTTGGTAATTCTTACTTCTTAATTCATAAAATATTAGCGTGTGATTTCTTTATTTAAAAACCATGAAAACTTCAAATGCGTATTTGTCGAAATTTCATTTTTCGAGATTTGCCAGTGATCGAAATAGTGCACAATATTTTGAACCAAAGGGCTTCTGCAGAATTGTTTGGTTATTGAATATCATAAAAATATTAACATGAGCGTCTCCGCTGGTATATGTATGGGCGTTCGAGAAACATTTCTTGGCACATATATTTGAAAGATTTTGTAAGAGTCACTATTTTTATTTTCACTTTATTAGCGTTTCGTAATTCAGGCGTACCTGCAATTTGGTTTATAAATAGCACTGGATTTGTCAATATGAATTTATTCAAGATTAAATTTTAGGAAAACACAAACTGACTTCGCGTAAGATACAAAAATTATTTTAAGACATTTCTTGCAAAACAATATACTCCATCATTCCAAGTATCACTGCGTGATAGGAGATTCTTGCATCTATTGCCTTCACAATTTCACCGTGAATCCAAATCAGCATGCATAACTTCCGTACCTAACCTCACAATGGCCCGGTGCACTGGACTCCACTGACTCAAACGTCAGTGCAGTTTAGGGCGCTCCGAGTGCACCCTGGTTCCATGCCATTGTGCGAATGGAACACGCGCTTCTTTGCTCTGGTGCGCCCTAGCGTTCGAATGGAACACGAAAGCTGCCCTGAGTGCGCACTTGGTGCGCACCAGTGTGGCGAATGGAAAACGCTTTAAGTCGTTGCAGACTTGGCGCATCTGGGGGTAAGCAGGAAGGGTGACCCTCAACACAACACGCACGCACGAACACGCTTCCTGAATAAACAAGTGAGACACTTCTCAACCCAGACGGGATTCGGACTCACGACCCATCGGTCGGAGGTGCTGTGTAAGAACACACCATTAGCCACATCTACCATTCAGATCGACCAGTTGGTGTAGTATATATATACTATATAGTCTTTTTGCCACTTGACAGCAATTGAGTTTGCAGGAAACCATTGGGTTCTACCAACGGGGCTCATCCTCCACGTATGATGACAGTGATATTCACCAGAATCCCCCATTTAACCTCCTTAAATGACACTTGCGATCTTACCTTTATATTCAGTGTTCCCTTGGAAGATATTACTTGCGTAACCCGCAGGCACGTATGGGCCACTAATCGTAAGTATTAGCGAAATAGAACCATTCATTCATAGTGTTAAATGTAACTGGAAGGCTCTTAGTGCACGTAACTTGTTGGCACCGGTCGGATACTCCCATACTGTAAACGCTTCAGTGCACTTCGTGGGCCTCAGAGGCACGGCTGTCATTCTTAATGCTGTAAATATGTTTCCATTAACTTTACATGTATGTCCTTTCATGATACCCTGTTGTTATGTTTCTTTTCTTATGCCAAAGAATGGTTCAGTAAGCCGTGAAATTTTTCCATATTTTTCAGCTTTTCTGCGGGCAGTCGTGCTTTCCACTAAATGGGCCTCCAAGGCCTGGTAGTCTGATTTTCCTTAAAGGATCTTTTAACACATATATATTGTAGGAATTTATTTCCTGTCATTCTAGATGCACTTATTTTCTTGCCAATAGACCAAATCCCTTATAAACATGGAATAAATAGTTTTTAGTGCTGGTATTCTAGGAATGAATTTACACTAAATGGCAAAATATACTGTGTAAGAAAGAAAGATGAACCAGTTGCAAAACATTTTGCATAAAAAACAGTAAAGGATTTAGTACAGTCATTATTCACTGGCGATTATAACTTTACAACTGATCACTTTTTGGGTTCCTAAGAGTTCTAATGATAACATTTTTACGTCCATATTGCTTTGTGAATTTCTAATAGAGAAGAAACTAACATTACGAGATAACACGTAGGAAATACCAACTGAACTGTGAGATAGTTATGTTCTCAAATTTTTAGTCATATGAAACTTTGGTTGTATTATAGAAGACAAAACAATTCTCTTCTTATCACAATACATTAGGGCCAAGAGCCACGACAGAATAAGCAACAATCAATTATTCTTGCATATAACAAAACAAATATCGGAGTTGACCTCAAAGAACAAATGGTCGACAATTACACATCATAATGTACTCGTCAATGACCAATGAGGTTATTTTATGGTAACATTTATGTTGCTGTTTTCAATGTTTATATAATCTTCATAAAAATGATTCAAGAATAATGTCAGTGGGAAAGGGGTATACACAAATGACAGAATAAGTTTTCCGTGCTAATATGAAAACCTGAGTGAGAAACTCTTAATATCCATAAAAGAACTCTAAATGCTCTTCAAGTCTTCGAAATTTACAGGAACACAAGTTTGGATGTCCTAAAGATCGTTTGCAAAGAAAATAAGAGAGGTAATGCGAATATTTAAAAATGTTAATCTCGTGGTGAAATATTTATAATTTTTTCTATTGAGGTTACTTTCCTTCCAGGTGATATGTATGCCTCTTCAAAAAAGACAAGAAAACAAAAACAAAATCACACACTTTCAGAACTCAACAAAACACTTCTTTTGCAAACACAAACTTTCAGCAGAACATTAAAAAACAGTATTATGTGTTTTGTTGCGAATAAAAGTGTAAAATTCCTTATTATGCGTCAAAAGTTTCAAATACAAGTTTATTTAATAATAAAAATCATTGCATTCATTACTGCTTCATCCAGATCCCAAATTAGTGTTTTATTAAGACCGGGCCTTTGAGGCCCACAAGTGGAAAGGCGAAAAATCCGAGCTCCATGCATGGAAGTGTTAAGAACGAATAGGCAGGTACTTCGGAAATGATGTTTTTCTATGTGCAATGAATACAAATCACAAATGCCATGCTCCTACTCTACCCGAACTCGTCACGAACGATGCGATTAGAAAGGCTGTGGTGGATGGTACAGTCCCAACATATCACAGGGTAACCATTTATGCCCAAAGGATATTTGATATGCACTGCCATGTATACAATTAAATGTAATGATGTTTAGAAACCTGATGTTGGTGATACATAGACTGCAACTAAACTTATATATGATATAACGATATTTATGTACTAGAATATTTAAAGTATAGCATGTAGACCTGTTTTTCGATGCTACTTTTAGTAAAAATGATAGAAATGGCGATTGTCTAGACTACGTATATATTCAGTCCAGCTTAGTTGCTGTTATAAAACATCCAGTATTTACTCTTCTGAGTATGTGGATTTGATGTTACCGCAACGCAGTTCCACACCCCTACTCAATTAGAGCGTGAATTTGAATGCGTATCCGCTTTCGACCACCGTCAACGCTCATCGTTCAAAGTGAAACAGAATTTTCTCTTTTTTGTTAATTTAGACATCTATATTGTACGAGGAAAGTTTATGCATTGGTTTTACGTGTGGTGAATTAGGGGCAATTAGTGCTGTAGTAATACTGTAAATAAATCCTACTTATAAATCAAAGTGACTTCTACTTCAAAATTAACTACAGTTAAACATGTGAATTCAAAATTAGAAGAGGGCAATAAAAATATCGCAAATGTCACAAAATTGTGCATTTTATTTACCAGCATTCAGAGGTTTCCAGCCATGTGCGTCACAGATAAAGCGGTTCTTGCTCTTCAAGGAGACCATAGTGTTTCCAGTGACTCGAATGACTTACATACATCTTTATTAGTGGCGTTTAAATTTGCAAATTTTACACCGTCCAGAGAAGATTTCTGCTCCTTTTTCTCCGAAGGTACGATTTCCCTCCGGAGCACATCGCTTCGGCGAAAACGCACTCACTGGTAATAGGGCTATTTATTTTTCATCCCACAGAGGAAAACTTTCCCTGCCACAAAATTGCCACGTCGGTCCGCATCATTATTTGGGAGCGGACGCAAATTAAACGAACGGGGAGCAAATCGAGAGGCGAAGCGCACCGGACTCCTGTCTGCTCTGGCGAATCGAGCGTGGAGGAAAACGCAAACTGACAGCGGCAGGCGCGGTAAGCCCCACAAACCGCCAGGTATTACGTAGCTTTGGAATTGTTGGGCTCAAGAATGTAGATGGCGGAAGGTAAAAGGATTGCAAAGGTACTGAGGAAATGGAGAATTGATGACCCGGGCAAAACTTGTAATTGAGTGAGGAGTAAAACTACAATGTTGAAATCTATGGTAATATGTAATGAAATCAATATTTAATGGTTATATTTTATATTTTTTATTATTATTTAAAATTTCTTTCTGACAACCTCGATGGCCGAGGTGGCTAAGGGCGTGTACCGACTTAGCGCTTCGATCCGAACGGTCGCGGGTTTGAGTCCCGCTCTGTGTATGGGTGTTTATCCCTTGTTTTTACGTATATTTTCTCGCGGAGGGCCTCGCGCTCTGCTGACCCCATATCAGAGGAACGGGCTGGGTCTAATGTATGGTCGAATATGCGTCCCATCGGGACGTAAAGAGTAAGCAGTTATCGGCTGGATAAAGCCCTAGGAAAAAATATTTTTCTCTCAATTATACAAATTGCATCGAGTTTTGCAATAATCACTCAGCTATACGGAAGAAGCGTAGTTTAAAGACTAAAATGAAAAACTACTGGCGAAAATTGGCTCTGAACAATAAACAATTTGTAAATTTATATATTTATTTTATTGTTAATATATAATTCTTTAAACATGCGTGCTCCTCCTGCATGCAAAATCCACGGAAAAGTTTCTCATCAGTTGCTGACCTTTCAACATCTGACACTTCAGAAAATAAGTAATCCATCAAAATGCGCCGAGCACTATGTTTGCATGAAGATTCAAACCCTTGAGCTTTGAGCTGGCCAGATAAATGCGTGGTGGAGCTCCAATTGTTTTTAGATTTTATAAAATTTTAAAGTTGTTATATGTCTAATTCTAAAATACCATGTACAATTGTTTCATACGCATTCAACATGTATTTTATTACCATTATTTTATTCATCAGATTAAATATGCTTCTTAATTGTCAATATTATGGAGTCTTTATCACTAAAGGGTGTTAAAAAATTATCTACTCTCTTACGCGCATGCACAATCTTGCAAGCATTACGAATCTAATCCGCCACTACCGATTGAAGTAGTTTATCATACGACCCAAAGAATGCGCTGTTGTGCAAATATAAATGCCCTAGTTGTTGTTTTCATGCTGCGTGCCTTTTTGCAGATAGTTTGATTCGTTTGTGCAAGTGACGTCGATTCGTTTGTTTCGCGCGTAACAGTTACTCAATGAGTCTCAACTGTTCTCTCAATTCTCAGTATCACCTATCCTTCATGACAATACTAGTTCCGTAATATATATATCGTGTTTCTTAAATTGTATTTATGAATAATAATGGAATAAAATAAAATCAAATATATTACACACGACAATAAAGGTACTTTATCTGCTGGAGAAAGAATCCTCACTCGCTCAAAGAGATTATCTCATGAGCACTATCGTATAAGCTACATATAAAATTATCCTATAAAATGATAATTTTAATCCGGCTGACCTAAGCCTTGACCGCACACAGTGGCATCCGTGCGGAACAATATCTAGAGACCTATGTCAATCATCGCCTGGGTGTCGTGGTCCCCACTAGCGTCACTTAGCTGTCTTCACAGCTGCATGTGACGGTCGCTGAGATGGTTTGTGCAGTCATTGCTAGATTGCAGTGATAAAAAACACAAAAACAATTTTTTGGAGAAATTTATTAGAATCTTCTGGACAGACCCGCAAACAAACATCAACTCCCCATCGGGATAACAAGACGAGACGCCGCATGACACCTCATTTGTCTGTGAGTGACTGTCGGACGGACGCATGTTACTCGAATACTGTATAAAGATTTTTTTCTGAAAAGAGACATAAGTTGGTGTTATTTGAAACATCGAATCAATTAAAATGAAAAGCGGGTTCACTGAAGTAAAGTTTTTGTGTCTCTTTTTGTATTTAGCCTTTAAAAATTATTATGTTATTGTAAAAACGTCAGTTGTACTTTTTACCCGTCGATTTTTATTAATTGGAAAATGCTCATTACATAAGATAATCTCGTTACTAGAGACCGGAAAAATATGTAGTATCAAACGTCAAAATATGTACATAAATATGTAATGAAAACAGTAAGAATATGTAACAATTATGAGATATCGATTATAATATATCCTATTGAAATACACTGATTATAAAACAAATTTACTTAATTCGAAATTACATTTATGAAATATTTCCTAACCAAATGGTAATAACACTACAAACGTTTTAAAAATCATTTGGAGTGCACAAGTTGGTGCACATTTTGCAACATACAACTTTCTCGTCAGTAATTAAAGCTTATCTAATGCTACCCATGGCGGTAGTTTTGCACCCAGACTAGACGCAATGTAAGCTCTCGTACAGATAGGCGATATCTTCGACAGTGAACAATCAATGCATCTTGCAACATTCTCATCGATGCGATTGCCAAAATAAATGTAATTTCGACATTTCAGCAATCGCCAAATTTTCTCGAAAATTAAGGTTAGAGATCAAGAAACCCGGCGTCAGTGATACTTTTCACACTTAAAGTCTGATGATGATCTCAGTCCCTGACGCGCACTTCACGCCACTGAGAGAATTGAAACAGGCGCGTCGTACTGTAAGAACAACCGATCGCGTGTTAACGTAGCGCATATCTGTTCGACAGTACTCAGTATTATTATAGGATTTTTTTTAAATACTTATTTTCATAAAAAAACTAGAAGAAAACTGATAAAATAAAAAGAAACTAGTGAGAACCCGTCAAGATTTGACGGTGAGATCTGAGATAAAAGTAAAATACTGTGCCCAGACTAATGTTCACAATATGTTGCATTGTTTGGATCTTCAGGGTATTACGAAGATATTCTGTGATTTGGAGTTACCAAAATTTTGAACACGTATGGCCCATGACCAGGTGGCAATGCAATATGGCCCACATATTCCAATAATACACCAAATGACAAAAAAGAAAGAGCACTATTATACTGGCGGATATTATTTCTAAAGTTTTTTGATGTGTCATCATCTATAAACAAATTTGATTACTTCTGGCATATTGCTCGAAGGTAAACTTATTTTCCCATTTAAGCAACACAGAGTAAACTCGTTTGCGGAATTTCCCTCGCATGGGAAGTACAAAGCAGAACAAAACTGACATTTCATAGACAACGACCCAACAGAAAACGAAATGACCTCACGTTTGCGTCTTTTGGGGCGCGTGGGCAACGATTCGGAATTCGACATAACCTGTGAACAACTTCACTACTTCAGTACAACCGAGCAAAAACCGTCTGTCCGAATGTTCTGTACAAAATACATCACAAAAGCAAACGCATGTAAACTGTCAACGCCACAATGCAATTATTACACTGAAACATTGACGACTTGTAAACAAATCTCAACAATCAAAACAAAACATCAAGCAGTGCCACCGTGAAGCAGCGTGGACTCACATCATATAATCGATTTTGAAACGTTTCATATAATCGATTTTGAAACAGCCACCCTTTGGAAGAAAACAATTGACTATTGATAAGCGTACTATTAAAGAATGATTTAATTAATTAATTTACACCATAAATGTTGGTGAATCAACACAAACAATATCTGATAACACATCTAGGGATCACATTCTTTCATTTAAAGGAAAAAATACTACAATCGGTTCAGTAGAAGCTCTAAACGAAGCCATGGCAGAATACCTATTTTTTTAAATATATAGATTGTGAATACAGCAAAATATGTGAAATATGTAATATAGTTCCAAATATGTAAAAATATGTAAAGAAAAATTTGGGTATTTTGTTAGGATAGCGACTTGTCGTCAAGATAAGTTTTGAGAATGGTAAGTAGAAAGACAAAAATATGTTATAATATAAAAATCCTTTCTCTACACGTGACATGTAGACAAAACTAGGACTAAACTTTAAAAAATATCTTATTTTTATTATCATATTATTAAGTAACTATTAATACTAATTTGAAACAGCGAAATAATGAAACCTGAAACGTTAAATACGGCAAAGTGTGGGAAAGCCATCACCGCTGATGGCTCCCGCTGCAGTAGGGCGGTCGACGCCTGTCAAGCATATGATAGCACCGGCAGGCGGGCTGGAGTTGGGGTTGTGGTCGGGACGTGGTTAGGACGGTGGGGATTTTATGCTTGCTTTGTCCGCTAAGGTTTGATTGATGTTTATTCAGAAACTCCTCCGCTGCCCCCGCCGTCAACCCTGCCCGTGCTCGGTTGCGCCGCATTACATTGTAACAAGCGTCGCGCTCACAATAGCGAGCGCCGTTTAACAGGAATCACGCCGATGTCCGGTGCGCCTGTCTCGGCTGGAGAGGGACGCGCAGTCCGTGTGGTTCGGTGATGTGAAGTGCCCTTTCCCTCACCAGTGTCGTGAGGAAGGGCGGGGAAAGCTGTGTGGGTGTGGGCTGTCAGAACTGGCTTTAAGTACGTCCAGGGTGGCTTATCTGAGAGCGTAATTGGAGTGGGCTCTATTATATCTGACGTTTTACTTTCTAATCCTTTGTAGATTAATGCTAGAGAGTTAATCATTGTTGACGCAAGTGGAGAAGTGGGGTGAAATATTTGTGACCGGGTTTGTGTTATTTACTTGTAAAGTAAGTTTTTTAGATTACAATTGAATATGAAAACAGTCCAATATTATGGGTTTTAAATTTGTCATACTATTACTTTTATATTTGTCTTTGTTTATCAGAACGTTATTTCTTGTTCCTTCCACCCGTACTTAATAGAATGGTATTGTTAATCTGAGATTCCATTTTTTTAGTTGTTAACTAACCTGTTAATGGCACAAATTAATTGAGCAATCATACTAACACGAAATGAAGATGTTAAGACTGTAGGAATAGTTTTCTGGAAATGGAAGAATTTTTGGTAAGAAGAAGGAAAATTGATGGAAAGTTCAACAACGGTTGAAATAGGCTGAAAGTTGAAGAGTGTTTTTTGTTGATAAAAACAAAGAAATATTAGGTCCTCGAGTGTTGAAAAATAAACGGAAAAAGTGGAAAGCTTATTGCTGAAAATAAATTAAATTATGTAGCAGTAAAATGAAGAAAATTCTAAACTAGAAGCCTTATTTCAAAATGTTTATTTAAAATTGTATATGTGACTACGATAAAAAGAGCTGAAAACAAAATTTAAAAAGAGATTAATTATATATATAAGTTTTGTTCTTGCAGTTGTCTTATGCTTATAAAATTGCTATACAGGACTCAATGAATATACATTATAATTTCAAAATAATTTAGGCTGTACATTACAATACATAAACAATTCCTTCAAAAAATGTTGGAGGTAAGTTATGAAATAATTAATACATAATAAAAAATATTAGAATTTAAGAATTTCTCATAAAAAATTGATAAAAAAGAAAAACATTTAATATTTTGTTCATAATATTCATTATTTCATCATATAGCATGTCATTGAGTAAAACTCATTTATACACAAAATTCAATTACGCAAACGAGTTAGAAACCACTGAAAGAAATTAAAGTTTTCCGCCGTTGTAAATAAATATTTCGTAGAAGTGAATTTCTGAGAACCTGCACGAGGGAAGCCGATAGAATCGACTCCAACGAACTCATCTCGTAACTTTGTCGCCTAGCAGCAGATGTAAACAAGTGTGTAATCATGTCAAGGCATTCAGGCTATTCGTTTTTCAAGGAATGTCAGAATGTCTAAACTGAAATGAAACGTTCTACGAAATGATAGTCCCAACAAGTACTAATAATACATCGCATTCTCTCAATATTAGATCCCGAATGCTGTGTCAACAAAATTAATACTGTACGGCATCAAAATAACTGTTTTCATAAATATTACATTTAATCGTAAATTTTCATATTTTTCGTACGTTATTCCGTTCTAATTCCAACGAATATTTGCTCCACATGTTTTAAGCGAATTTATTGGTTTATTTACCATTATAACAAATATTCTTTTCTCAACCCGTTTATGGACGTAATCATTGTCATCCTATATATTTCCGTGTGTTGCGTTGCTTGTTGGTATTTGGTGATAGTATTTTCTGCCATATCAATAATTAAGTAAGTAAAATATACATTAAATATAAAAATATAAGTAAGATGGGTTAAAATAAAACACTACCGCCTTAATTCACGTAACAACGGCAATTTTCTCAAAATGAAACCCGAATGCGTTCATAATTTCCTCTTCATTCCATTACCTCAAGAGAAGCGTACCCGATACGACCGGGACAATCGATTTCCGATTGCACGTGAAGCCCGGAGAAAAATATTCCCGCGTGTGGATGCGCAAAAGTGCGTGACGCACATGGCAACAGCAACGCGCAATCACTAAGGGCTCGTATGACAAATGACGGCGCGTGCGCCGCAGCCCAGCGGTTCAATTGAGAGCGGCCCAGAGCGCGGTGACGGGAAATCGCCTCTCGCACCACAGGCCGCCGCCCATCACAGCTTAATCACTGGGAGAACTTCCACAGCCACCCCCACTTCTCCAACCGCCCGCAGCACTGTCACACCAAATTCCGTCCGAGAAGTGATTTTCCCCGTCGGATTTACGCAACCAGACCTTCGAAATGTACACGTCATTCGTCACCGATCCCATATCATGACAGATCGAGACTTCACTCTTTACTGTTCGTTTTATTGACGCGTCTTTCCCGACCCGTTTTTTTTTTCTGGATATAATCTCCCGGTTGCCGATCTCACCTCCCGGATCTTAACTCCCGGATTTAACCTCCCGGATCTAACTTAAAAGAAGACGCGTCTTCCCCGTTTGTCCTTGATCTAATGTCGCTGTTGCAGACCTTACCTCCCGGATTTAACCTCCAAGATCTAACCTCTCGGATCTAATCTCCTAGATCTATCCTCCCGGATTGAACTTCATGGATAGAACTTCCTGAATCGTACATCCCGAACCATACCACCCTGATATTCCCTCCATTACTTTTCGGATCTTACCTACCGGATCTGACCTTTCGAAAATGTGGAAGAAATTCTATTATCCACTGGCCTTGCAATTCGGATCTGCTTTTCCCCCGATCTCATTGCCCTGTTCGAGAATGTCAGCCCTTCCTGACTCGCTTTATTTCTCCGATGCATTGTCCATCACAAAATTCATTCCAAAAGTTCCACTGCCTCTGGCTGCTTTATCTACCTCGCCATTCATATAATCTCTAACATGGTAGTCGTTGTACTCTCAACAACTCTTTCAAGCGCATTTTCCTTCGTCAACCCGCCCCTACGGGATCCATTCCTAAACGTTTTCGGAACTGAACTCATGAGTCCTAACAGATTCCCCTTCACGCTCTTTGCCACTGCTCTTCTTCTCGGAAGTCACCATCACTACAACTACTACCGCTGTCACAGCCGCCACCGTCACTATTATCACCACCTCCACTTTCCTTCACCTCCGCGTCCACAATCACCTCTATCATCACCAAATCCTCCTCCTCCATCTCTACCACCAACACCACCACACTACTAATACCGGGAGAGGTGGCTCAGGGCAACAAACTTATGACACTGCTGGGACCGGGAGATCGTAAGTTCGAGTCCCGACGGTGACATGATTTTTTACCCTAGCCAGAGCTACGTCGAGTTCTGTCGCTGTCTGGAGGGGAATTCTAGCGGTCGGCTGCTCTGATCGGTAGTTTTCCGTGGTTTCTGCGATCAAGTTCAGACAAATGCCAGAGCAATACCTTAACAAGCAGGTCACGGACCGCCCCACCTCACCCCAAACCACCCCACCCCAAACCACCCCACAAACCACAAATTGCAACCACTACCCCCACCTCCGCCATCACCAAATCATCCTTCTCTACCACTACCTCCTCCCCAACCACCAAATCCTCCTCCCCCACCCAACCACCGTCACCATCACAACCTCTTCCTCCACCACCACCATCACTAAGCGACAGTTGTCCTCCACAGCTTTGCCGATCATCGTCGAATTCGGTATTTGACGTTTAGTAACGAAGTCTGTTCGTGGCACTGCGAGCGACAGACAGTGGCGTACACCCCCGTGAATGCCTAACTTTCGATTCGGCGAACGCCTACCTTTTGATTCGGCGAATGCATTTGGTCGTTTTAATTTTTTCTTCGCTTTGAAATTTTACCAGCCTCGGCTGTATGCTCTGTATCCACGCATATTGACTCGCGTAATTGTATGGGGTAGGGGTGTATTCCGGTGGGAGTATGAATTTTAGGGGGGGGTGTTTCAGTACCTGCTACGTCCAAAGTCAAATAGAATGTTATTATATTGTTTGCGTGATGTTAAACGTGTGTATTCATACGCTTCGTTTCGTTTCATACTGCACTGTACCATGCCGAAACCTTTTGTTTTCAAAATTTTCGCCTGACCAACTCGGCCATAATATATCGATTCAGAGACTATTCCTTCTGAAGGGCAGTGTTTTTGGAATTTACTTTTGGATGGGAGAATAATTGATACACGTGTTCGGGAAGGCACGTTTTTGAAGCCAAATTTCGTGCAATCAACAATGGATAAATGCTTTGTGCTCGTCTGTAGGGCCTGAATTCATTCAAAACTTTTTGTAAATGAAATCGATCTGTTGTCTCGAACACGGTAAGTAAATGCAGGTGAATAAGGCACTAAAATTTCTTAGTCGCGTTATTGACAAACATCTCAAGCATTCTAAACATATAATATCTGTTATTAACGGTTTTTATTTTTACAATTTCTTGCATTTCAATCACCAGGGTAGTTATAATATTTTTCAATACAATAGTGAAAGAAAAAGGTTCTAATTAATAATTTAAAAAGGAAGAATAAAATTTTCATAGCATTTTTTCTCTAGAAAACCGTAGGCTATCTCAACCTGTTCGAACTTTTAAAATTGCTTTGAGAATGCAAATAAAGAAGATAATTTCGGTAGAATAATGTAGAAAATGTTTTAGAAACACACTTCATCGTTCGAATAGTAAAATATAACATCAGGGGAGTTTGAATATTTTTTAAATTCAAAGAATTTGCAAAGATAAAAAGTTTATATTATGTTCACTAACCTACTTAAATATGTTCAAACGAAAATTTTTCCAACTTTTCAGAAAAGAAAAATACTTAAAATTAAGTCGAAGTGGAAAATATTTTATTTAAAACATTGTGGTGCTTTAAGAACTGATTTCTTCGAGAAATTTCAGATGTCGAACATTTATAGCACCATTTTTTATTTTAAGAAATCCGTTCAAATGGATTTCCTCCACCTTTGTTGGAATATTTGGGATTGTTTTACCATGTTTGTTGAAAAAATACGTTTGTCATAATTCCCATTATGTACATTTCAAATATTTTGCAGCATAAAAACAACAATTAACAACTATTAAAGATACTAATGTACCAAAACTCACGTCATGGGGGGGGGCAGCCTCAGATTTACTGTTTATAACAATGCTAATTGGAATTTAGCTCAAAATGTTACGGGAATATTCGAGGCCATTAGAACAAGATATATATTGACACTAACGGCTAATAAAATATCACAATGCATTTTCTCTTAAACATTTGAAACGAATTTTTTCCTTAGTGAACCGGGAGACGTGACTCAGTGTATCAACTGATGTGATGCAGTGCCTCTAACTGGGAGGTCCTAGGTTCGAGTCCCAACAGCGGCAGGATTTCGACACTAGCTTTCAAGCTAGGTCGAATTCAGTCACTGACCGGAGGAGAATTCTAGCGGCCGGCTGTTCTGATCGGTAGTTTTCCGTAGTTTCTCCGATCAACACCAGGCGAATGCCGGTGCAGTACCCTAACAAACGGGCTACGGATCACACGATCTGTCCTTCCTCTTCCTTGCCCTATCCTCACCCCTTACAAACACACACTTACACTAACATGCAGTACACTACCACAAATGCCGGGAGACCGCTCGGGGGCTTAGAGCTTGTCTCGACTGAGGCGGTTCTCCACTGGCGGGGAAAACTCCGCTAGTCGACGGTAGGTCGACGCCGGATCTCGCCATACAGTGGGGGAAGATCACCGCCACCTCCCGATGAAACATGCACTATACGTACGGGAATAATGACCTCAGTAGTTGACGCGCCGAGAATCACTAGCAATCAATCCTCATCCTCAGTCGACTAATTGTTGCCGATTGTCCTAAATTGCCAAATTGTATTTCTGGAGTATTTGTTCTGGGAACACCCGCTGCGTGTTTCAGACGAGCTCTTCATTAAGCTCCCAACAAAGTTGTCCTCCCGGTTATCGAATTTTCTGCCGTTCGGGATTGCGCCGCGGGAACAAAGGCGCGTGCAAGATAGCGGGCGTGGAGGAGGCCCGGTATTGAGTATCGGGAAACTCTTTATTTTTTCTCCCTCACGAAACAAGAGGGAGAGATAACGGGAGATAGGCGACGCGATGACGCCTGGGTGACAAGCGAGGCGCAAACACGGTGACATGTGCGGGTGGTGATGGGATGGAGGCTAGGGTGACGGTGACTAGAGCAGTGATAAGGAGTGTGAATCACATAGGAGTATTTGTTGGTGTCTGGAGATGAAGGGTGGATTCTGAATGAAACAGTTCTGCTGAGCGTTTGCGATTTAAAGTGTTTGACATTTCTACAAAAGAACAACATTGTAGTTGTAACGAGAAGTGACGCAATATGACGAGGTAGCACTAAGTGTTGGCAAAGCGGGATTATAGCGAGATATGACAATAAGATGTAAGGTGATAAGTGTTAATATGAGTTACGGTGACGCAATAAAATGATGCAAGAAATTGTAGGCTACTGAAATCAACCGAAGAAATCGGGAGCCGACAGTGCTTGAGAGAGATGAGAGGGACGGAGTGGGTCGGAACGGATCGGAAAGAGTGGGGAGAGATTTTAAGGTATCAGAAAACATAGTACGTTGTTGGTGGAGATTGGGAGAGTTCGAGAGAATAAGAAGGCATTATGTGCCAGTGGTGTTTCAAATGACAGAACATACAGGTGAGACATTTCAGGTAAAAAAGAACCTTCAGTGTGTTGCTCGTAATATTCATAATAAATAATTCCTTTACCACTTTATACTCAGAGTAGTAATTCCCTTTCTAGATATATTTCTAAATTGTTTTCTTTGGGTTTGCCACTGGAACAACGTGCACATTTCCATATCTCAAACCGGGAGCGGTAGCTCACTGCATCAACTGGTGTCACTGCAGCGCCTCTAACCGGGAGGTCCTAGGTTCGAGTCCTGACGGCGGCAAGATTTTCGACACTAGCTCTTCAGCTAGGTCGAATTCAGCTGCTGTCTGGAGGAGAATGCCAGCGGCCGGCTGCTCTGATCGGTAGTTTTCCGTGGTTTCTCCGATCAACACCAGGCGAATGCCGGAGTAGTACCCTACCGAACGGGCCACGGACCGCGCGCGATCTGTCCTTCCTCTTCCTTGTTCTATCCTCTCCCCTTACACACACACTTACACTAACATGCACTACACTACCACATATTTCGGGAGGCCGGTCGGGAGCTTAGAGCTTGTCCCGACTGGGGCGGTGCCCCGTTGGTGGGGGAGTCCTGGTTAGGGGGAAACCCCACTAGCCGACGGTAGGTCGGCGCCGGATCTCGCCATCCAGCGGGGGAAGATCACTGCCATCTCCCGAAATAAAACATGCACTACGCTAACGGGACTAATGACCAAAGCAGTTGACGCGCCCGGAAAGACGAAAAAATCAATCAATCCATATTTCAAAGCTCTGTTGAAGAATCGGAAGGTCATTTGCGAACAGTGAATGGACTAATTCTGAAGATAGAATGTCGAGAGCGGGCGTGATTACAAAGCCGCTGGCGATACAGGACTGGCCTAATACGCTTCCCATTTCCGTCAATTCAGGCATTTGCGTCGTCTGTCATATCGCAAAAAGGAAGATTTTTTCTTCGGCAAGTCTTTGATATATTTTCATATTTTCGACTCGCTTTAAGCTCATCCTTCTGGATGTTACAGCCGAAAACAAATTGTCAAGAAACTTCTGTGAAGTAAGAAATTGTTTCTCAATAAAACAACCTAGGATACATTTGTTTATCGAATTGACGAGAAAATGGTGGTGTGATATTTTTCTCCTGAAAAAAAAAGGTTTGCATATAAATATAGAAAAAATTGGAAAATAAGATTCTTCGAAACTCTCAAGTGATTTCAGCAAACCTTTTTTAATATATTTAATAACTAGAAGCGGAATAGGGCATAGGCAGGTGAGGAGTTCATATTATTCGAAGCTCCCTCTTACTTTTGCTAGTTTCGTCTTAATTTAGTTTTTAGAAATGTTTTTGATTTTGAATTTGTAATATTCTATTGTTTAATGTACGTTTGAGTATGTTTGAGAACGATTCTTTAATTTTAATTTGTATGCTTACTGAAGCGTATATCTGTGGTGGTCATAGTTTATCCTTCTGGTATCTTGAAATGATTTTAATGTCTTCAGCACTTCATCAAACAAGGAATAGAATTGAAAATCGATGTCACGTAAAAGGAAGCAGCAAAGGAACAAAACCTAGCCACTGCGACCGAACTAGAGGGATGGTTGGGGTGCAGGACGGGGGTAGTGACACGGGGCGGTTGCGGGAACCAAGTTACCACTCTTCCCCGCCGGAGCTTGCACCCGGGTAAACAAGTAGGCAAACGCGGCCTTCGCGAGGCATACAAATGAGGCAGCGTGTGCATATAGACATAAACGAGATAAAGAGATTCCGCTTGTCACTGTTTCGGGACGGGACGCGAAATTTGACGATGCCGTCGACGCGCTGACGTTCCCGCCTCTCTCTGGAGACTCTCCTCAGGGCCTCGGCTTCCCGGAAGCTGGCGTCGACGAATCGAATCTTCTTCCTGCCGAAGGTCTTTGACACGGTTATTCGAGAGTGGCACGGAAACGTGAAGAGTATTCATTACGACATCTTCCGATATTTGTTCTGTAATTTTTTTTCCGTTTCCTGTAATTAACGAGGTGTGTTCGTAGCTTTGAAGTTGAAGTTGTTTGAAGTTGGCTGGTATGCAGAAAAATTTACTTTTCTCGGTGAGTGGGCACGAATATTAAAAATAACAAAGTTAGAGCGAAAGTGTGTAAACTAGTTTTACGAATGTTGAAACGTTTCGGAGCAAATCGATGATGTTTGGCTTATGAATTAATAGTGTGGCTGACGTTCTTTATTTTTGGATGTTGTTTTTTTCAACTCGTGCAGACTAACGAATCGCAGTTGTCTGCTTTTGCTTTGTTAAGTAAAGCAATTAAATGGCATTTTATTGTAGCAAGCCGAATGTTGTACGTTAATACACTATTTACAGAAACGAGTGTGTTCAAGTCAAAATACTAGGAGTTTTAATTGTAATATGTATTATTGAACTCTACATCTCGCTACTGAAGTTGGATTGTGAATACTTTCGACGACATTATAAGTTCAGTCTTAAAAAGTCACATATGAGTTTAAATAAATTACATAGAGTTGCTGATAATAAGTCAGAGGGTTAGATTCAAATGAATTCATTTTGAGCCCTTCGCTTTATTACTTTTGTTGTTTTTTATTTGGCAAAGAACATATTTCTAGTTCACCACACATTTTTAATTAACTTTATAATTTTTACAAGTAATATCACCACCACACAAACTTTCTGATGAAAAAATCTTTTTTCAAGGACGTGAATCTGCATTCTTGTTTCATCAGTCAACTAAAACCATCACTCTAACAAATTGCTGAAGTGAGACAACTCTTAAATGATTCTACAGAGTAAGCACTCATACGTTTTCAATTACGAGTCGGCAGCTTGCCAGTTGACATAAATGTGTCACGATCAACATGAAAAATTATGAATTTACAAAGTAACGTAAACGGGAACGAACCGTATATAGACTTCTCGCACGTGAACGAATGAAATTTTGTACCATGTTTATTCATGTAAAATCTCTTTCATCTTGAAACTGAAAGTGATTTTTTGCGAAGCCAAAGAAGCTGCTTGTAAAAACATGGTATCTAACCATAAAATTGTTATATGTATCTTTCCGACATTACTGCTGTATTTCTAGAATATAAAGAAAGTGCTATTATGTTTACAATGATCAGCAACGACAATGTATCTGAACTAAAATAAATTAACGAAGCCTTTCAAAATAGACTCACTGTACTCAAAACAGATTTATAGTACATGTTAACTTTAGTGTCTTTAAGATCGTGATCGTTGCCTAGATTAAGCAGTAAGGAACGACGGAGTCCAATAGTTAATGTCAAACACGACGGTGCATAACATTCACGGGAAAAAGTCCACTCCTGTCGGTTTGCTTGCTTTTGTGCATCAGGTTCGTTGCCTTGTCTAAGCAGTAAGGAACGACGTAGTCCAATAGTTAATGCCAAACATTACCGATGGCGGTACATAACGTTCACGGGAAAAAGTCCACTCCTGTCGGTTTGCTTGATTTTGTGCAACCCCAACCGCACGAGCCCATCAATAAAGCTTTTAAAAGCATCCGCCTGTATTCCATGCGACCTGTCAACATTCAGCGGTTTACCTTTCCTACCTCATAGGGCTGAGACTGCACTCATCGCTTCGCTCCGCCCCTTCCTGCTTTATCCCTCCAGATGAAGGCTTGCTGCTTCTGAAGCCGAACGAAAAGTATATGATGCCCCGCTGGGAAGGTTAAATCTTATCTGCTTGCACTATCTTTATAAAATCACTTCATTTGGATCGATACTTGTACCAACTGAGAATTAAATTATTCATACGCAAAATCAGCCTATTTTCAGTATACGAATTATGAGTAAAACTAACATCAGATCTATATATACGAGTATATTCGCGGTTTGGTTTATTGATTCATAATTTCGTGTTTCCGGACGCGTGCATCAACTGCTATGTTCGTTCGTTCCGTAAATATAGTGCATGCTTTATCAAGGGGGTGGCAGTGTTCTTCCCCTGCTGGTTGGGTGAGATCCTGCGCCGACCTACACGTCGACTTGTGGGGTTATCCCCATCCACGTATCTCCCACCGGGGGCACCGCCCCTGCCAGGATAACCCCTAAGCTCCTAACATTTGTCGTGTAATGTGTGTGTGTATGTAAGCGGTGAGGATAGGACGAGGAAGGGGAAGGAAAGATCACGCGCAGTCCGAGTTTCGTTTGTTACGGTACATCTCCGCCATTCCCCAGATATTGATAGGAGAAACCATGGAAAACTACCGATCAGAGTAGCCGGTCGCTAGAATTCTTCTACAAACTGGGGTTAAATTCGATATATACACACGTATTTCATACACCATAACTTATCCATACTATTCAGACTAGTGTTTGAGTTATTAAGAATTTCTATTACTGCATACATTTTGACTTAACGTTTCACGGGTAAGATGTTATGATCTCTTGTCTTGTGCATTTGACTCCAACATTTGACATCCAACATTTTACGTCATCCGTCAGTACGATAAGTATACCTCTGTAGAAGCACTCCTTCCCGTAAGCATTCATTCAGAATGGGACTGCACTAAAGGTCTCATAAAAAGTTGCAGGATGCCTTCGGCGACATCTCTGACGCGCATACGTCATACGCGAGACGCTTGGGAATAAAACATGCGGCCCAGTGGCCTGTCGGTAATTCCTTCGCCACTCATTAATGCGGCACGCAGTCGACTAAACGTTGCGATTTAGCGTGCCGTTTAAATGGGAAAACTGTGCATAAACCGATATTAATTATCGGAAGATCGTTGTCTGTTGACGAGTTTATTAAACAGATACACATATGAAGTCAGTCCGAAACACTCTAAACCGAACATTTGTTCTAACAATTTGTTTTTATATACTTCAATAAGCACATTGAGCATGACTGTTGCTTTAGATCATTCGTGTTGTTGACGAAAAGAATAATTATTTTTCCCTGTCATTTAGTTTCAGTTACATAGTAGTTGGCTATTTACAATACAATTCAGAATTGTTAAGATAGTTTTTCTTAATATCACTTCTTTTACTGTGACAGCTTGACGAATACTATTTTTTTCCTTCACACGTTTTTTCCACATAGAGTAATTATCTTATCCATTATCTGCTTACATTTATTCTTATAGTGATATTAAAACACAGCAATGTATGAAGTAATAAATAAATAAATAAATATAATTATTACTATATATTATACTACTACATGCATTATTCCTGCTCCATATAAACAAAATATAGTAATACTTGACTTGTATTTACTAATTTTTGTTGTTGTGCAGTTATATTTCGTGTGATATTGCAACGTAAACACCTTAAAATATTTTTTAGATAAATAGAGAGTGTCAGAGCTGGGCCTTTCCTTTCCTGCTATGGAGTTTTAAAACTTTCTCATCTAGTACGTATATGCAGTAAGTATAGGGAATTTAAGGATAACTTTTCTTCCAGGTACAGAATGAAATGGTGTGTTAAAATGTTCACGTTAGCCGAAAACAGATTATTTTCATAAAGTAGTTATTTTCTTTACCTTGACTCGTTGCACTAAATATACTAGTGGGTAAAACAATATTATAAAAGTACAGTAGAAAAACAAAATAATAATAATTTAATTATTGTAATAATGAGTAAAAATAAGTTAAAGAAAAACCTTTGAGTCAGAATGCTTGGGTACGTAATTCCAGAGAGAACGGTTGATGCAGTGATTTATTTCTCAGCGCTCGAGTTTCATTACGGGAACCGACGTTCTCTTAACCACAAGGTTCCTTTAACTGTGAGAACAGAACGTGCCGAATACTTAATTTTTACCTGCACGTGTTTCCCCAGCTCTGCTAAATTAATTCATTCTCTTATCAAGCTCTGCTTACATTCATTACCTTTGCTCCGTATAAGCAAACAAGATTTGGAATAACATTGAATGAGAACGAGGGAAAGGAAATTAATTTTATGCATTTCAGGAAATTGGATTGAATACATAAAACTGATGAAATTTTAGTGCACGACTATTTATGAATGTTCAGGTTCTGACGAATATACGGGCTCTGAGACAGCACGTGAGTATGACTAATTCTATCTCATGTTAAAATTCTCATCACATACAGTACATATTTAAATATTTCATTCATCGTTTAAGATCACAATTTTTTACTCGACAAAAACGCAATTCTTGCAATAACCATTCTTCAATACGAAATTAACTTATGTGCAAACGTTACAAGTTACTAATCATTTTAAATATTTTAATATTTAAATATTTAAAATTCTGGTTTCCTTTTTTACATACGAAATGAGTTGAATTTAATGTAGGATATCCTCACATTTTTTTGTTTTGTCAAGGAATAATAATCGGAATGGGAACATGATTTTTATATCAAACACAATGCACCTCTTTTGCAAAGAAAACGAAAACAGACGATCCTTTAATTCCAAATAACTCTTATTTATGTTTTATGCTCAATCGCTCTCAAATCTTCTATTGCATAGTTACACAGCGTCCGCACCACATAAATATCTCATTCAGGAAGCACTTTATGGAGAGGATCCTCGTAATTATTTGACCACATCCTGCGAAATTAGAAATGCAAAGCTGCCGGGAAGCGTTCATTTAAATTTTGATTCAGTGGCCGTTGTGTAGCACGTTTTCGTACGTGACGCGGCGCCGGCGTCTGCAGCGCTCACTTTATTACGAGCCCATCTCGCAGAGGTCGACCGCTGCAGCCAGGCCGTGCTGGCGTGCCATGTTGGTCTCTCCATCCGCTACAGTTTTGCTCCTTGACCTTCCCTTCGGCACCCTTCTTCCAATACTTCCCCCTTTACAACTCACGCTACCCCCTGCAACACAGACGCTACCGTCTGGTTCACAATGCTCGTCGTCTGTTCGTAGTTTCCATCCTTATGCCTTGTTCTTTTCCTCTAGCTCTTGTTCCCGACGCTCTCATTCGCGTCTCTTTTGACCTCATATCTCTCGTACCACCTGCCCCGTCCCCACTTCTATCGTCGCAACCTTTTTCAACTCCACGTCTCTCGTCCCCAACTCTCCACCCTCACCTCTCCAACCCCACCGCTCCGTCTACACCTCTCCGTCCCCCACCTATCCTGTCCCTGACTGTTTCGTCCCCACGTCTTATGTTCCTGACTGTTTCATCCTCACGTCTCTCGCCCCTACGTTTATCAGCCCCAAATCTCCCGCCTTCATGGTTCTCGTTCCCATTTCTTTCGTCCCCATCTCTCTCGCCCCAACTCTCTCGTCCTCATTTCTCTCGGCCTTACCTTTCTCGTTTTCTCATTTCTCGTCCCAACCCTTCTCGTTACCACCGCTCTTGTCCCAAACTTACTCTTTCCCCTCACTGTCGTCCGCGTGTCTCCCTTTCTCCGCCTCTTGTCCCCGCTTCTCTCGCCACCGACCGTCTCCTCTTTGCCTATTTAGTAACTACCTCACTCTTCACTACCTCTCTCATCCCTGCCTGACTCCTTCCTGCCTCTCTATCTCTCTCCCCCTCTCTCTCTCCCCTCTCTCTCTCCTCTCTCTCTCTCTCTTGTCCCTGACACTTTCTCGTGCACTTGCGTCTCTCGCCTTTCCTTCCAGACCTTTTCTCTGTCCCTATTCACTCCGTCTTTTCCTAGCACTCCTTACTGTCCCGCCCCTGTCACCCCCCCCCCCGCCTTAACCTCACTATTTTCTGTCGGCTTTCGCTTTCCTCGTGTCACGTGGACGACCTGGGCAAATCCAGGCTATGCTTTTCCTTTCAGACGGGATCTATAATCGTATCACAAAGCGCTGACTGGCCTCGTCAGGCGCCGCCTTTGCCACCTCGGCGTCCACTGCCGCCTCGCCTGCCCCGTCGCTTTCCCTACTTCTGCGGACATCACAGCCTTTGTACCTTGGGAATACTCCGCTGGGGAACCGTTTTAAATACCGCCCGATCCGAACCACCTGCTCTTCATATCCATCTTTCCATACTTTCTTTCGGAGAGACAATTTTATGTTACCACTTACCGTCACCACTGTTATTGACAATGCATTTTCCAGATTTCTGCTTATCGTATCTTATAAATAATGTCATCTGTTTCGAAAGTATTTCTCTACAGCTCTACTTCAAGTGCTTCAGCAAAAAGGAACATTGGTTTGTTATGGAGAGCGAAAATTGCAAGAGACCTAACTGAGAGAATTTCCATTAGAAATCTGATTTCACTTTCCACCTTTATTCCTCTGTCTTTATTGACGGTACCATACCATACACTTTAATAAAACACACCTTCACTATCACCATCACAATCACTATTACATACGTACACCCACAGCCCCATCATATTATTCAGTATTCCCTCCATAATATTCGACATTTTCATCATAATCATCAGCAGTCCTATCATAATCATCAGCATTATCATCATAATAGTGTTCTCATCACAAACATCAGTATTCACATCATAAGCATCAGTATTCTCAACGTAATTATCAGCATTCTAATCATACTCATTAGCATTTATATCATAATCATCACCATTTCAATCATATTCATCACCATTACCTTCATCCATACTGTGTAATTACCACAAAAATACCAATAATAATGTCCTTTTCTCTCTGCAGTTCTAAAACCCGTTCCGTTTGCTGATCGCTTCCACCACTGCGTTTCCTGCTTCACGACCTTCATCCGCCCCACCTGCCTCCTCCCGTCAGCGCGCGCCCTTTCCCGCGGCGATTGATGGCCCTACGAGGGAGGCGCCTCCTCACGCGTCCGCCCCGTCCATATCGATTTTCCAGGCGCGCTCTCGGGGGCCTCATGGGTAATTTTCGAGCATTTTCACACAGGCGAGCGCGCGACGCCCGCGCCGGCGGCTGGCCCGATTCTGCGCGCCTGGCGGCGGCGGCGGTGGCGGTAAAAGCGACCCCCATGCCTCCTCCGCCCCCGCCTCCGCCCCCGCCTCTGCCCCCCGTCCCCTGCCAGCTCCGCCAGCGACGCAGGATCGTGCCACCAGCTGAGCAAACTGCTCCGCACCACTTCCCTGCCCCACCCGCGCGATCAAAGCCCCCGCCAGCTGGAGGTGCGAGTGCGCCTGCTGGCGGGTACAGTGGGCCTTGCCACGGAGCGACTGTGGAGTGTTTCTCAAATGCAGCTGTTCCCTCCGAAGATATTGGATATCGGTTTCCTCTTCCAAACAACAAAATATGTGGTTTTGCCCTTATCTGGGTGCAGTACTTGAATTTTATCGAAAGTTGAGCTCAGTTCTGTTTATTTTCCAGTTAAATACACTGCGTTCTTTTTTATTCTGTTTAAACCAGGATTTCTGTGTACTTTTCATTATCCTTTCCTCTTTGTTACATAAAGAATTTAGTAAATGAAAATAGCTCTATTTCAACATACATTCAGCAAATGCCTGTGCATGTGTCAGAGGTGCATGGCAGCAAATATTTTAGAAAAATGTTTATAGAAAATTTGTTTGTATTGTTTAATAATTATGTAAACTGGCTTTACATCGTTTCTTCTGTTTTACATCTGTTAGAATGTATACAATGTTGGATAAATATTAAATGTTTCCGAAAAAAGATTCATTAATTTATTACTAGAATTACATAATTAAATTCTACATCGATTGCATAATTTCATCCTTTCGTTTACTTCAAGTTATTATTTATTAAAATTGACTTAATTTATAAATGGTTGCTAACAGAGTAAGAATTGACATATACTATTTTGGATAATAGTTCTATTATATCTTATGCTATAATTTTGATGTCATCATAAATGTAGCGCGATGCCCAACCTATCATTGTCTTATGTAACATTGTTGTTCGCTTTCATGTTTCAATAGGGCGTAGGGTTCACAGAAAAGCTCTGTTCTATCGTCGTTTGAACGTTTAACTTACAATGTACTGAAAATGTTTGAAAGTGTACGAATTGAAGAGTTAATATATTTTCCAAAAATAGTCTCGAAAGGACAAATGTTTCATCGTCTGACTTATATTCATTAAATTTTGACCTATATTCATTTCTTTTGGAAAAGAAAATTTTTCCCCTGTTCCACTTCTGAAAATTCACCACTAGTGAAGGCTTAAGACCCTTTTGAATACTGTGCGTCGAGTCACAAATTAGTATGAAAATTCATTATTTCAGACCAAATCATCATTTGACACACACAGGTTACACGTGAACGTGATATAAAATAACATTTGTTTTCATATTTTGTTATCTTTGACACTGTAAGCATGGTCATGTTGACCAGGATAATTGTTGCGTAATGTTACTGTTGTATGTTATGTTTTCACGTCACTATTATTGCATACCAGCACCGTGATGCTTTTCATCAAAAGTACATGTATTCTTTGCAACAGCACTCTTGAGACAGTATTCAGATAAAATAATTGGCTTTTTTATTCCCGCATTGAAAAATAAGTTAGAATATTATTACATATTACTACAAGAGAGAACACACGATTTTACAAGAGATTTTTTGTCCCGAATGCATAGAAAAACAAAAGTAATATTACATATTGAAAAAACAAAATAATTTTTTTGTAATTATTAGCATTATTCATAAATTAGGAAGTTAAAATAAGAACGATGTCTTTCATCGTTTCAGAAAAGTATTGCGGTTCCAATCCCCTACATTCACTATAAATTCTAAGAATATATAACGATATTTCATTTACATTTGTGTCAGATAATATGATTTTCCAAAGAATTTTCTCTTAATTTGCTCTTTATGTTACGCGTAAAAGTGTTTTTGTTAATACTCTAATTTGCTAATACTGTGTTGCATCAGTTAGGTTGCTAAATTGCGAGACCTCAGAAGAAAATATTTAGTTGAACATTTACAAATGTTTCAACAGATACACATGCACAATAATTTATTATTCATACTACTTATGTATTCAGTGGCGTACCTAGGATTTTGTGTGAGAGTGTAGGGAGAGGGGTGTAGGTATGGCGTCTAGCCGACTTGGTTTTCTTGTGAAGTATTTTTCATGTATGATGAATATAAAATGCATATTAATTTATTGACTTTAAGTTAATATTTACATCGTTAACAATTGATATATTGAATGAGTTGCCCTCTGACCGGGAGGTCCTAGGTTGAGTCCTGACAACGGCAGGATTTTCGACACTAGCTTTTCAGCTAGGTCGAATTCAGTCGCTGTCTGGAGGAGAATTCTAGCGGCCGGCTGCTCTGATCGGTAGTTTTCCGTGGTTTCTCCGATCAACACCAGGCGAATGCGGGAGTAGTGCCCTACCAAACGGGTCACGGACCGCGCGCGATCTTCCCTTTCTCTTCCTTGTCCTATCCTCTCCTCTTACACACACACTTACACTAACATGCACCACACTATCACATATTCCGGGACACCGGTCGGGAGCTTAGAGCTTGTCCCCGCTGGGGCGGTGCTCCGCTGGTGGGAGAGTGCTGGTTCGGGGGAAATCCCACTAACCCACGGTAGGTCGGCGCCGGATCTCGCCATCCAGCGGGGGAAGATCACCACCATCTCCCGAGAAAAAAACATGCATTACACTAACGGGACTAATGAACAAAGCAGTTGACGCGCCCGGAAACACGAAAAAATCAATCAATCAATTGAATGAGTTGCGTTAGTACAGAAACTTAGTAAAAGTATATTTCTGAATATGAGAGGGGAGAAGGTTCTAGGGGGCACTGACGCCCCATGAGTGCACCACTCCCCTCTTCCCCCGGGACGCATGACTGAATGTATTGATTCTTGTCGTAACTTGACTTCGTTGTCTCCGAAAACATTAATTTTTTTGCAGCAACATCTTTTCTAAATTTATGTGGAGTGGCGTCATCGGAATACCTCCCTAAATTTTCTTTGTTACGATACAATTGCAATATGAACAGATTTTTTTTTTACGACGGGCAGAAACAAGAAATGCTTCCATCACATTTTAGAGAACCATCACTCTGAATCATCACGAGCAATGCTTCAACTCAGTGTGTATCCACAATGAATGGTGAGGGAGCACAATGAACCCACAGAATAACAACAGGCGAATGTGTTTGACACATGCCATCCATGTAGGTACATCATTTACACTGTATTCGAAAGCAACCCTAAAATATCTCTAGCGAACGGCACTTGCTTGTAACAAAGCTTCCTGTCATGATAGGAAACACTGGACAAGGGTACATAAAGCATTCGGTTTTTGGAAAATTGTTTGAATTTTAAAAAGGGTTATTGAATATCACTAATGTCTGTTTTAGGAACACTGCCAACAAGTTTTTAAAATATCTAAATTTACTTTGCTACAAATATATAAACTCAGCAGATAAGAATGGGGCAATTTAATGATATTATCGTTTATAAATTGTCCGTTGTGAAAGTTCTGAAAACTCTATCATTGATTGTCGAATGCTTTAATGTCATTTAAAAGAAAATTATTTATTACTAATCTTCTAAATGAATGCGGTTTCCATTATTCGAATATTCTCTGTCCAGAACCTTCATGTTAACAATTTGTTGTCTGTTCCGCATTTGAGTGAACAGTACAACTGATTAAAATGTCTCTTGCTTAATAGAAGAAATTGGAAGAAAAAAAGAAACAATTGTTACGTTCCTGTAAAATTTTCTCATTCGCAATAACCAGTTTTCGACAGAGTCGGGAGGAAATCATGAATGCAAAGTGTAATATATTTTTGGTAAATATTTATTTTTAACATGTTTCCTTTTATTTGATTGATGGTCCATCAATGGCAATGCAATCGGCAATGCCATCAAGAGTCAACTATCTGTAGCGTTGATAAGGGATATTGTATTTTTTTAATTTTTCGAACACTAAGTCAAAACAATTCATCTAGAAACCAGTATTGGAGTAACTGAGTTTGCGGAGCATTTATGCAGATATCATATAGACAGTCTCATTATATACGACGTACGTAATATTTTCTCTTTTGAAAACTCGTATTCTTCAGTCGGCTTGGAACTCGAGCTCTGGGAATTGAACGGGCCACCAAGTTTCCCATTCCGCCGCCAAAGTGCACCTGGTAATAATATTGGGTGCTGCAAAATGGCAAATTCTAAGACTCCGTGGCCAGGAAGAATGAGCTCGGCGGCCCATTCTTTCGCCCCGAGCGGCGCGGGGCCCTCTGTGGAACGCGCGCAATCGGGCGTGAAGGCGGTGGGCGGGGCGGCGAGGAGAGGATTGGGGTGGGGGCGGTGCACCGGCGCTCAGGGAAAAGAGCGGCGCTCCAACTAATGAAGCGGCGTCGCATATGGCGGGACGCGGTGGTGCGCGCTGGGACCGTGCGGTGCGTGGCGTGGCTTGGCGTGGCGTGGCGTGGCGTGGCGTGGCGGGGCGTGGCGTGGCGTGGCGTGGCGGGGCGGGGCGTGGCGGGGCGGGGCGGGGCGTGGCGGGGCGGGGCATGGCGTGGCGGGGCGTGGCGTGGCGGGGCGTGGAGGGACGTTGTGGGACGTGGCGGGGCAGTGGAGGGAGTGGGGATACGGTGGGCGAGGAGGAGGGGGGGGAAATAAGTTTTCTTAATAATATATTTATCAATAGCTTACTCAATTGTTCATATCTTTTTTAATTAACGAGCTAATGAAATAAGGCAATTCAAAGCTCAGCTTAAACTATTCTATAGAAACATATTTTTTTTACAATTATCATTGAATTCTGCATTTGACTTCGCAAGGGGCTTTACGTTAACAACTCTCCGGAGTACAATGGCGCATCTGTTAGCATTCAAACTGTAAGCGATACCGTCAGTCTATCTCGTTTTCCCAATCATGATCAGATATCGTATCATATCACATAATGCGAATTTATGATCAATTATGATTGTTTACTGACCAATTGTATGTATTGCATCTGATCCTGGGTGATCACGTACTGAAACTCCGACGCTCGAACTTTCACGGACTGTTGGAGGTCTGTGTGCATCACATTCTGGTATATTCTCTCTTCCAAATTACAAAATATTAGAGATCTTATAGAGATCTCAACAGCTACATTTATTAAAACTTTACCATATTCTCCAAAGTATTGCAAAATATTCTGAATTTGCTTCGAGAACAAGAGTTTCAAAAACGGGAGAAAAGAAGCTTGAAAAGGTAACTCTGCCACTCAAACCAAGTTACACCAAAGAAAAAGTATATTTGACTGCCTCACTTAGTTGAAATGTACCTCAAATAATTGACAAATAACCTCACTTTTAAGGGAAACACAGATACTACCATACTAGCATATTTTACTCATTTGCACCATATGAGTTACATAAATTGCCCGAATTACTCGGAACAAGTTCAGGAGTAATCTGAGTACAGTATATCGCCGCCTTTCAGCTAATCGGGGATTCGTTAACCCCTCAAGATTATTTACATCACATGTTGCGGAATACGTCAATTCATACTCATCTTCAATATATAGTGTAATGAAGGTTACTAACGTCGGTGTAAATATTACAAACAAGGGACAAGTAGATGGGTGGGGTGAAAACCTCTTTATGTCAATGAACATGTGTGAAATCGGATGTAACAATTTTACGCATGTGACATTTGTTCGTGATTGACATACAATTCAGCTTGTACTCATGTTTGACAGATACACTAAGTATCACGATTGTGTGAGAATACGTACCTGCCAATCACCCGCGCATAATGAATTGCCTGTCTTTAAGGGGTAAATTTCTCACGTGTATCTTCCTTAAAAGATTTCCTACCACATGTTCATTGGTAAAAGGGGATCATCTGGACCTCCTGGATATCTTAGAAATGAGTGACTTTTATACTGAGAGACTTGCTGAGAAAAACCTGACTTACGCCGTCACCAATGATTCCGCAAAAATTAATCATTAAGAGAAGTGACCCTTAATGAAGAGGTTACTCGAATAGTAAATCAAATCCAGTTGTGCTTAATGTCTACGAAATATATTAAGTTTTCGTAACATTTTTACTTAAGATAAATGAAAAAATACAATTTAAACAATGCATTTGTGATTATTTATCTCCTCTCTGCTAATATTAAAAACATCCATGATTTGTCACTAGTTTTCTTAGTCGAAGAACTCACTTTCCGCCTTGGCCAAATCAAACAAACAAACTAGACTTGAAGGTTCAATTCAAATCCTCTGAAAGACTGTCTGACGAAGGAGTTGGCGAATGCTCTTTGGATCAGATCAGATTTACGCGCGCGGCCTGAGTCCTTAACAGATTCCCGCAATAGAGAAATACGAGTTATCAAACCATGGAAATGATGTGAAATGGGAGAAACGAACGCGTTGTTGTTTGATAAAAAGATATTTATTAAAATCGTATGTTAATTCAGGTTTGAGGAGATATAAACCATAAGGTATTACAATATAAATTTTAATACGAAAACATAATCATACATGGATTTCGGTACTACTTTATTCCATCTTCGGTAGCCAAGTATCATGGATTAAACACGTATTGATGGAATTAATGGAGTCCATGAATTGATGTCTTGGCATACCACAATTTCTCTGCTCCCATCACGGAATTTATACAAAACGCAGATCGAGAGAATGCTGCAAAACTCCACACCTTTCTTTAATCCGTGATACTTAGCCACTGAAAATGGGATAAAGTAGTCCAGAAACAAGTGAATGGTTGTCGCTGTATTTTCTTATTAAAATTTATAGTGTTATACTTGGTGGTTGATACTTCCTCAATCCTGAATTAATATCATGGGTTACCAAATATCTCTACTTCCACCACGGAATAAATTCATGCTGGTACTTAAAACTGAAGATAATGCCCCTGCGAGATAAGAGACTGAGTATTCATTACTCGAAGTAATCTGATTATGTGCCTCAACGTAGTATAATATTAAATCAACAGTCATCTCCACCACCATCTCACGTCTTGGTATAATTCGTTCATTATATAATTTTACTAATTCTAAGACATTACTAATTATAAAATTAATAACAACCTCACAATGTATTAGACATGTACGAGATATTTTGTAATATATCTCGTAGGATTTTCTCCATTTTATTTTGTAAAGTGGTACCGTAAAATTGGATTTACACATTAGTTTTGTCATTTTTGTCTATTTACAACTGGTTCTATGCCAAAACTTATGATTGGGAATTGAACATTTCTGCCAGGAACGAAAGATTGTGAGTCCGAATGGGAGATATGGATGTTTTTACGTTATGATCATGGCGTTGAAGGCAATGGCAGCCACAATACTCGCATGTCCCAAAATATCAACCACCTCATCACATGTTAACTGTTATTATTATTTAGTAAGTTAACCAATAAACCAGCCATCAGCCGTAAGATAGATGATAAAGGATAGAATTACGTGTGTAGGTTTGTAATGATCGAGTAATATTTTACTGGCAACTCTCGTCTTGATAAAAATCTGCAGTAGCTCTGAAAACATTTGTGGCGGGCATAGTGGTTGTCGTCATGTTACAGCTACTTTCACTTTTTCAGAACATCCCGTAACTTAATCATAATTCTTTTTTCTTGGATCATAACTTGACGTAACTTTGATAGCAATCCATAACTCTTCATAACTCGATCGTAACTTTACATCGTCCCTTCTTCCCTACCTCAATTGAGTAATTTCGCAAGTCAGAAAACGGAAATTGTGAATATAATGTTCCTGTTTATTAGCATTATTTTTCATTTTCAAACATATTTTGGTGCGTTTTATTTTTAAACAAGGAATACTATTCATTAGAGAAGTTTCCGACCCTTCTCTTGGAGGAAAACAGTGCACACTTTTTATGAAGACACGGAGCAAACATATTACTTCTTTTGAATGTATTCATTTTTATTAATTCCGTACTCTTAATGTATGCATATTTTTTATCGAAAGTACAGTAACTTATCTCAGTGATCTAATAAGTTTATATTCAATATCGTATGGTAATACGATGTCATACTGCACAAATTTCGAAAATAACGTTCGTTCGTAATTAGTGTATGTAATGACAAGAATGTGGCGGTGTTACTTTCTGCTTTAAAGTAAGACCTACATAGTCGTCAGCTTGAGGTTTTTCTCTCTCAAGGTATCTCCCACAACGCCGCAGATGAAAAACACGCTAAGCTTCCCACTGTTCTCTCAACATGTGCTGTAGTGCACTGGTGCTATGTGTATATGTAAAGGGAGAGGAAGTGGGAAAGATAAAAAAGGATTTCGCTTGTTC